>PVIJ01015459.1:0-36446 GCA_004024925.1 Scalopus aquaticus
GAGAGAGAGAGAGAGAGAGAGAGAGAGAGAGATCTGGTCCCTCAAAGGAAAACCAAAGGGCTCTTTGCAGAGCAACTGGGAATTTACATTGAAGAGACAAAAACTCTACATGAATTTGACAGTTCACCCAATTTCCAAAAAGGTCTTCAACTAATATAATATAATCCCTTACACAAATGAAATATTACTTGTGCCCTCTATCAGAGACAACTGAAATTGTGTATCTCAAGTGCACTCATACAAGCCCAAGATCTTTCAGAGATTCACAACCACCTTGTAGCTCCTCGTGCACTCATCAATAGGTAAATGACATATCTGACCCCATGCAAACACCTAATGTTAAATATTGAAAGGAAAACAAGATGAACTAAATAAGACCTACCATTTTGGAATGGAAAAAAAGGGATACAATACACAATGATTTCCAACCAATATCTTATTAATTTATGTATCATACCTATGAATAGCAAAAACTACTTGACCTGGAGATAGAGTGAGTTCTTGGTCAGCCCAGCTGGGTATCTCAGATTCTATTTTCTGAGAGCATTTCCTGTGTCCATTGTCCTACTTGTCAATGCCTCAAAGGGGCATTGGGAGTTTTACCGACCTGAAAACTGCCCTATTTCAGCAATCTACTTCTTGAAAATGTGATTTCAGTGACTTGGGGATTGCTTTAGGGGTTAAAAATCATAGATATTTGTTATTTGAGGGGGAGGGCCAGGCTCGGTTTTCTCCGGCAATACAATTCCTTACAAATTTAGTAAATACATCACTTTTAATTAAATTTGGTTTCCTATATGATAAAACCCAAAATAACAATGGTCTATCCAATACTGAAGTTTCTTTGTTTCATAAAAGAAACAATGATTTCATAAATCATCTAGAGCTGGTATAAAGTATGAACATCGTTTTAGATCTTGGCTCTACCATTCTTGGGGTATGACTGTCATCCTCATGGCCCAGAATGGCTGATGCAATTCCAGCTACCGTATCCACATTCCAGGCAGTAAGATAGGGAAAGGTGAAGAAAGGCATGCCTCCTTCTTTCTAAGGAAATTTCTGGGAAGTCCCACAAAACATTATCACCTATGTCTCATTGGCCAGAACCAAAAGGCAAGGGCATGCCTACTATTAAGGGAGGTCATTATTCCAAATGACAACATTCCCAGATAAAAATTGGGAATGTATTAGTAAAGAAGGAAAAATACATGTTAGGATAAGCAACTAGAACTTTATATTATTCACAGTGGTTTGATTTAAATTCTGCTTCATGGGGTGGCATCAAAAGAAGAAATGTCAATTGCTGTTCTTTTCTTTTTAATGGTTTTTATTTTTTTAAAGATTTATTTATTTATGCATACAAGCTGGGGTACAAGCCAGAGGTGTGGGGTGGCGAGAGGGTTCACCAGAGACAGAGTGGGGAGCAGAACAGGCAGATTGACGGAAACACACTGCTGAGAGGAGCAGCGGGCGAGGCAGGAGAGGTCTTCTGCTGCACCATGTGGGAATCTCCCGGGCC
Source organism: Scalopus aquaticus (assembly GCA_004024925.1). Lineage (NCBI taxonomy): Eukaryota > Metazoa > Chordata > Mammalia > Eulipotyphla > Talpidae > Scalopus > Scalopus aquaticus. The sequence goes on from PVIJ01015459.1 coordinate 1,520, forward strand.
GGGCGTCGAACTCGCGTTGCCACTGCCGACAGCTCTGCAGTGCAGCATTTAACGGCTACGCCACCAGGGAGGCCCCAATTGCTGTTCTTGACTCTTCAAACTTGCCCAGCTATTTCTGTCTTCTAACAACACGCCTAGGACTCTGCTCAGCCCTTTTAGTCCTTCAATTAAATGACTTCTGTCTTGGCTTTTGCATTAGGGTCATTAAAAATTCACCTTAGGGTTGGGAGTTAATCTTCCTCTATCTTTCAAGATGCATCTGAGATACTCACCCTCCTTTTGATAAGAGTAGTTGTTTTTGAGGATACCTAAAGGATCTAGATTTTCTTGGGTTCTATAGTGTTCCAAAGTGCTTCCTTGGTTATGTATTTTTAAAAATAAAAGCGTAACTTTTCATTTACTTGTCTGCACTCTTCCCGTTCCCCTAACCCGAACATAACTTGACATAATGACACATTATTCATGATCAGGTCATTTTCAGTTTATGTGCCCCTTGGTCTGGCAGATAATTTTTATTTTTTATGGAGATAACATTGATTAACAACTCTGCATGATTTAGGGGAATAGGCTCCGCACTTCCTCAGACTTACGTCACCACACCCACCACCAAAGCAATCCTAGCTCTTCACCCTAGAACGTTGGGCCCCTACCCCCTATGTTCCCACCCCATCACCCCTCCACTCCTAGTAGCCTCAATTCCGGCAGAGAATTTTTGACAGAACCTATTTGAAAAAGCCTAGACCACCAATTGTGTCTTCTCCTGTGGTCGCCAACTCTTTGCCATTGGTGATACCAGGTTCAGTTTTCAGATAGAGAAACCATTGCTTTTTTTAAAATCCTGTAAAGCTCCAAATTGTTGGATAGTCAATTTAGACTGCAGTCCATAGACAGAAAACACTTAGCTTGCAATGCTGTATCATTTCCTATACTTACATTCCGACTTCTGCAGTTCTAGTTTGAGTTAATTCCTCTCTGTAGAACTTTGGCAAAAGCGACAGGAACTAAGTATCATGTGCCAACATCCTGATACTTTCCCTATAATTTCTCCGAAAACTACAGCCATTTCTCACTGCACATCTGCTCTGTTTTTCTTTGTTCAGTACAACTTTCTTTGTTTCTCTGAGTTTTTTGCTGACCCCAGCAATGCCTGGGTTAATATATGCTCTGTATAATCAAAAGTGCCAGCACTCACCAGAATCCCCAAGCCCCATAATCAGATTCCCTAAGGGAAGAATCTTACTGATTCAGTTTGACCAGTTGTCCACCCATCGTCAAATCACTATGTTCAGGGGCAAGGATCATGTGCAGATTTGGTGTGTTATTCCCAAAGAAACTATTTGCTTGGGCAGACAACTAAAAAGGTATCTACTACAGATTATAAATATGACACAAGAAAGATAAGATAAGAATTAGATGCCATCACAGGCTAAAGGAAGAAGAGACTTCTTACAGTGAAGCAGCTTCATGGATTCAGACGAGGTTTAAGTATTGGTTTCTTTCAACTCCCATGACTGTAGTTCTTATCAAAGAGAAATTCTTGTCATTCCTGAGCCTGTAGAATAAATGTGATCCATTTAACTGACATGTATTAAACAGTGGAGAAAATTGAAGAACAAATTGTTAAAACAACAAGAGCTGTAATGTCAAATTTTAAGTGGTAAAGAGGAGCTAGAATTCATCAATCTTAAATGATGTTGGCTATACTTTATCCTCACTAGGATGCTGCATTCAGGACCATCTTCCAGGAGGACCCAGCGTCCAGTGGTGTTACAGAAACAGACCACATTCAGATGTGTAGCATGGTCTTTGGGCTTTTTATTTTTCTTTTCATTTTTAAAAAAAGATTTTATTTTTATTTATTTATGCATACAAGAACTAGGGTATAAGTCAGAGGTGTGGGGGGTGAGAGGACTCACCAGAGACAGAGTGGGGAGCAGAACAGGAGGATCTAATGAAGTACACTGCGGAGGGGAGCAGCAGGAGAGAGAGGAGAGGTCTGCTGCGCCCTATGGGTCAGCTCCCTGGTCGGGGGATCAAACTCAGGCCACAGTGGCTGGTGATAGCTTGATAATGCTGAGACTTTTAACCCTGCTCCACCAGGGAGGCCTCTTTGTGGGGTTTTAAAAGAAAGTCTTCAGAAGATCTTATTTCAGTAAAAGTATTCAAAAAAGTCCTCTGCAGATGTAGAATTTATGGGGTTTGTGGGTCTGGAGAGTGCAAAGGTCACATAAACTTTCCCAGATAATGCCAGATGTAATAGTTTATGGCTATTATATACCGCTTGTTTAGGGATTGTACAGACCTAACTTCATTCCAGCATATGGCCACATACGTATGAAGTGTTGGCTGCATGTAGTAGAATATGAACAAGCGGGTGGGGGGAGAGTAAAACAAGTTGGGAAAATGGTTCACTATAAAGGGGTAGTAGGTGTTCGTAGCACTCTGCCTGAATCCTTTCTTCAGGGATGGACCACCCCAAATTCAGCTTTTCATTATCAGTCACTATTGACTCCTGGGAATTGTCCTCAGCTTCAGAGAATGGTCCCATACAAGATTACACTCCTTTCCAGAAGGTTGACCCATGGCCATTGATGAACAGATGCAAGAATATAAAACTCTGGTCTCCTGGCCTCAGCTGGGAACAAAGCTGAAGGCTCATCTCAGCTGCGGAACTCCCCGAGGGTCATCTGAGGCCTGAGTTGCAAACTGCATTATGAGGCAACTTGTGCCCAATTCTGCTTTCCTTGCTTCCTTATAGCTGTGCTTCCAAGGATACACCCCAGGAACTATCCCACACCTAACTCTCCCATCTCCGAGGCTGTTTTCAGGGAACCTAGTCTAAGTCAGTAAAATTGCAAGAAATACAACCTCCACCTCCACTGCGTGATTATAAAACCTCTCATTCACTCATTCACCACGGAGGTCACGCCACAGACTGATGACTGATTTAGAGTATATGCTGCGTCTTGCAAAACAGTGCGCAAAAATGCAAGATGAAATCACAAGTTAAAATCCTGCATGGTAGAGTACATATTCGACAGTTAAATATCATTAAAATAAATAGAAAACAACCCATTTCTCTTTCTGGATTTTTTTGTTGGTGCTGCTGCTTCTTTTGTTAGCTTTGCTATGAGGCGAGTTGCTCTATCAGAAGCAATGCCATAGCACCAGAATAATGGAGCCCTCAATCATCCCATGCGTGGCCCAATCTGCAGCTACCAGGTAGACTAGAAATAGGAGTTCTACAGCCTAAACTTCCCCTTTTCATCGTATTGCAAGCCCTCCTCATCCATGAGTGCTGTGCTATTACAGCGCTCCACTTCTGACTGGTACCGTTATACATTCAGACATCTTTTACATTCGTCTTTAGTGTTTTGAGTACTGATTTATTGATTGTAAAGCACTCTTACATGAGGCCACAGTCTCCACGTGAAGGAGGAAAAGTAGCAGGAGGGCATTTGTTCACTACCAGAGCATATTGTTAGGCTGGGATTTCTTTCTGAAAGAGACAGCAGTTTACCTCTGTAAGGCATATGGTCTTAAGTAGTCATTTAATACAAATTACAAAAGTATTGAGTCTCAACCCTACTGTATGCTAGGTAGTGTTCAGGGATATATGTAATAACAACAACAAAATTGCTATAGTCATCAAGACTCCATTCAAGTAGAGACAGGACTCAGATAGTAAACATTATACCAAATAAATAAGTTAAATGAAAAAAAGCTTTGAAAAAAGAAAGAAGGTGAATAGGTTAAGGGAACCAGAAGTCCTTGGGGGTATACAGAGTTAAGTAGGGTGGTGTGAGAAGGCAATGACTGGGTGAGGACTTGATGGAGGTGAAGGAGATGGTCACGGAAATATCTGGGGGAAGAACACTGTAGACAGAAGGAAGAGCCAGAGGTCCTACGGTGAGAGAGTTCCCTGTAAGTTCAAAGTACAGCAAAGGGTCCAGCAGGACTGGAACAGAGTGAGTGAGGAGAGTGAAGTATTAAAAGATGATGTCAGGGCCTCCCTGGTGGCACAACGGGTTAAGTCTCACCACTATGAAGCTATCAGCAGCCACTGCAGCACGAGTTTGATCCCCAGGAAGGGAGATTCCCACACGGCTCAGCAGACCTCTCCTGCGTCGCCAGCTCCCCTCAGCAGTGTATTTCAGTCAATCTGCCTGTTCTGCTCCCCACTTTGTCTCTGGTGAATCCTCTCACTGCCACCCCCACCTCTGGCCTACACCCCAATTCTTGCATGCTCAAGTTATGTAAATGACCTATATAGCTGCCCGATGACAGGAGTGGATTAAGAAGATGCAGAGTATATGCAGAATTGAATACTACTCAGCTATAGAAGATGAATTCTTGCCTTTTGTGACAACATGAATAGAAATGGAGGGGATAATATTAAGCAAAATAAGTCAGAAAGAGAAAGATAAATATTGCAAGGCTTCACTTAAATGTGAAATATAAAGAAACAAAACAAAGGGTCAATCAAAATCAAACCAATTACAAATGCAAGAAATGTATTTGTAGAATGAAGGTTACCAGAGGGGAAAGTAGAAAACAAAGTGTGGAGGGGGCCCAATAGACATTAGTGGAGGACTATGGGTGGTGCCATGGTGGTGGCAAATAGCTCTCAATCACATAGAGTGCTGTAAACCAGTGTTATCTCAATTTACAAAAGTCTACTTAATTTTGAAAATGCAACTTATTCCAAGTTTTGTGTTTTCAGGGGAACTTAAAATGACCCAACACTATTAATGAAATTGGTGACTATTGAAGTTTGCCATCCAGGTAGTGGGTTTCCTTATGCTTATTATATTTTTCCCTGTTTAGGAAAGTGGTACTTGTTATTGAATAAGATTTGGAAAACAGTAAAATTTGTATATTACAAAGCTAAAAACAAAAAAATCAAGCCCTCTTCCTTTGCATCGAGTGAAGTTTTTAGAGACAAGATCAAAAGCACAGCCCATAAAAGGAAAACTTGATAAGTTTGACTTCATTAAAAGTAAAACCTTCTGCTCTGTGGAAAACATTTTAAGGGAATAAAAAACCAAGCCAAAGAAATTATTTTCAAATCACATACTAGACAAAAGATTTGTATCCAAAATATACAAAGAGCTCTTAAAATTCAACAATAAGTAAAGCAACTTTTAAAAACCTTGGTTGTTTTCAAGTTTGGGCAGTTACAAATAAAGCTGTTGTAAACATTATTGTATAGGTTTTTTGTGAAAACAAAATTCTAACTTCTGGATAAATACAAAAGAGCATGATTACAAAAGAGCATGGGTCATATGGTAGGATATGTTTACAGACATGTACTGATTAATGACATCTTGGTCAGCAACAGATTACATATACATACAGTGGTCCCAGTAGCCTATAACATGCAAACTAGGAGTATAATAGGCTAGGCTTATGTAATTATAGTCTATGATGTTAGCACAAGGATGAAATAGCCTAATGACGAATTTCTCAAAATGTAAGCAACCACCAAACTGTCTTCTGTAATGGCTGTACTATTTTGTATTCTCACCAACAACGAATGAGAGTCCTCTTGCCCCACATCCTCACCAGCACTTGGTATTGTCAATGCTCCAGGTTTTAGCCACTCAAATTGGTGTGTAGTGATATCTCATTGTTGTTTTAAGTTGCCTGTCCCTAATGAAATGTATTTGTTGTATATGATGAAATACAACTTTTCATATGCTTATTTGCCATCTGTATGTCTCCTTTAGTGAGGTATCTGTTACATTGGGTTATTCGTTTTCCTATTAAGATGTCTTTGTATATTTTGGATAACATTCCTTTATCAAACTGCTTTTTAAAAAATTCTACATTCATTCACATGGTATAAATCTCTAACTCAGACAATTCTGAGTTCCACACCTTCTGTTTCATTTGGATAGCTCACAAGCATCTCAAATTCTACATATCTAACACAGAACTTAATATCTTCCCCTTCAGCCACACGTCTATCCTAATTTTCCCTATCTTAATAAATGATACCATAATTTACTCATTTATTTAGGCCGAAAACTGTGAGTCCTACTTGGGGTGCCCCTTCATTTCTCTCATCTAATCCTACCTCTTGAATTTATACTAATCCTTACTCTAGTCCAAGCATTTACAGTAAAGATCCAAGTCCTTCCCTCATTCTATAGCCTAATCTCATTCTAATGACCCTGAATTTCCTTCAATCCCTACAAAATAGTGTGCTCCTGGGACTTTGCAAATACTGCTCTTGTTTCGGTAAATGTTTTACTCCACCCCATCCTTCCCAGATTCCATTAGATCTTAACCACCTATTAGATTTCAATTAAAGTCTTGATTTCTTAGGAGGACCTTTTCTGATCTTCTAAACTAGGGTACTTACTCCTGCTATCTACGTTCACATGGTTTTTATCATGACACTAAATCACAATGACTTGTTTCTTATTCTCTTCTGCTAATATGTCAGCTCTGTGAGAGCAGGGCTATGTTGTTTACTCCCCATTGTCAGTGCCCAGCACTTGGCAGTCAATAAATAATTGCCAATGAAGGTAGACAGATAAGTGGGAAGTTTATACTATGGATTCAGATGCATTTGTGGATGCCTTCTGTCATACTTGGACCCCTTCTGAAGGTATGTGATTCTGTTCTTGTGGACTTGCCTCAGCTTGTTTTAATCCCACCATCCTTATAATCCTTGTCTAACACTGACCCTCCCCACTCTGATAAAGGGGTGGAAGAGGTTTTCAAAAGTGATGGAAACCCACCATTGGGTTAGAGGGAAATATATACACCAGTGGTAGGTTCTCATGGCTCTCTTCAGTCTTGTACACTTTCCAATCACCTAGCTGATCAATTGGTGCATGAGAGGGATCGATATGATCCCAAAAGTTTCACCAAATCACCGATAGCAAATATAATACCTGAGACCTGGATTTGGCAGTGGCTAAGCGGTCTTACCTTTCATTGCCCTGTTCTTATCCTGTACCAGAAGTGCAGGATTGTAGGTTAAAAAGTCAGAACTTTTGTCCTAAGATATGAAGACAAGAAGCGGCATGATCAACACATTTGTCGCTTTCCCAAGGCATGAGTGTGTCCACTCAATGGGTCCCTCGGGGTTACTAGGTGCAGGATCAGAATAATTACGCAAGAAATAAAAGCTGAGATGTTAGAGATATAGGTAACCTTTGATTCTGCTCTCATATTGATAATTGATTATCATGACATGTTAGAACTGGAATCAGAATCAAAGCTAGGACAAGGTTAAGAAAAACAGATACTATCAACACAGTTAAACTCATGAAATGGAACCCAATGGAAAAAAAGCTGCTAAGTTTCTGAAAGATTCCAGACAAGAAAAGTAAACACAAGTTCATGACCCCATCCCTTTGCCATTCTTTAAGAGGAATCACAGAGATTTAAATATATATATAGTGATATTTTTCATCTTCCTGCCTGGAATCTTTATTCAGATTAGTTTATAAAGCTCATAAGATCAGTAGAGGATTTTTCAAGACATGCATCAGTGAAACTCCACCTATATTTGATTATGTCTAAATCCTTTATATCCTTTTATGTGCATAAACTTAAATGGTTGTCAAGGTGAATTAGTCTGCAAATGCCTGAGCTGGACACTCAACCCTGCCTCTTTGTAATCTTCATGTTTACCACAGTAACTCTTCTTTTGATGCTTTCATCCCTCTTACTAGCTCTTCTCTGAATCATATATTTATTTTAAGACTCGGGTTTTATTTATTTATTTATTTATTTACCCAGTGATAACCACGACACACTACATCTGTACATAGAGCACTCCAAGGGCCACTCGCTGGTTTTAAAAGTGAGAAAATTGAATCCCAGAGAAAGGAAGTGATCTCTCTGCTGGTCATCTGCTGCCCAGTTTGATGAACTTCTCACTTCTCCATACCAACGCAGAAGGTACCAGTCATTTCTCTTTTTCCAACTATAGTTAGAAGCATTCCAGAAATAGATAGTCAGAGACAAAAGACATCAGTTTTATTGCTGGTGAGCCTCGGCTGGAGAATGTTACCCAGATCTGTGACCATTCATGGGCTTCTATTATGTGTCACTTTGACCATCTCCCACATCAAACTGAACTGACTTGCCACCAAGACAAAAACCACATGGTAACATCACGGTGGGGAAAGGCACAAAGAAACTGCACACAGTCAGCCTTTCCCCTATTTCAGCAACGTAAAAGTCACTCCTCCTCTTGTAGAGAAACAAGGTAGAAAAAAGGTCATAAACTCTATTCAATATTTATGAAGGAGTGAAAGTCCCTCTTTTATAGACCAAAGTCGGAAAGATGTCACAGGAAGAAAACAGCTTCTTCTAACAGTCCTCTATTCCCAAGTAGTTGGAACTAACTCAAATCTGGGGTTAGATCTCAGCCAAAATCCTAGTCCCAAAGTGGTTTTATCAATAGACACTGTAATTGAACTGTTATTTTTACCTGCCTAATATATGATTCCTTTTCTTTAACAAAATTCTGATTTTCCTTAGGAAAAATCCTCTTAACTCAATCAACAACTCCTCTTAACTCAATCAATGAAGAATAAATGAGACAAATAGAAAGCAAACAGCAAAATGCCAGATTTAAGGCCAATCATATCAGTAATTACATCAAATATAAACAGATTAAACATTCCAATGCAAATAACTGAATTGTCAGACTGGATTAAAAAAAATAGATCCCCAACTTTATCTACTTATAAGAAACACACTTTACATGTAAAGACAGAAAAAAGTTGAAAATAAATTAAAGGAAGAGAGACACCATGAAAACACTAACAAAAAAGAAGTGGGACTATATTAATATCAGACAAAATAGAATTTAAGAAAAGTATTACCTAAGAGGAATATTTCATAATTCTAAAGTCTCAACTCAACAAGAAGATGTAACAATCTTAAATGTGTATACACTTATGTATAAAGCAGTAGCAAGACAATGTGTAATTTGAATTAACGGATTAGTAACCAAAGCAAGAGAAAAATACTGTATTACAGTCTTTAAATCTGGAGTGACTCCCATTTGAGGTTTTCTGTCTGTTTGACAAGTGGGCTACAGCAAAGAGAAAAAGATATCTCATTTCTTGTTCCCACACTATGATTGATGGGCATATGGATTATTTCTTATTTTTTTCTTATTGCAATCAGTGCTATCATCAACATTTTTGTACTCAGATCTTGGACATATGTCCAAGAGTTTTTCTAAGACTGCACTTTCCAATATGGTAGGCACTAGCTACATTTCTCTACTGAGCATTTGAAGTGGGCAGGTAAGGATTGAAATAAGCTAAACTGCAAACTACAGGCTACATTTCAAAAAGTTACTGCAAAAAAGGGGATGTAAAATATCTCTGATAATTTTCTTTGATTGTATGTTGAAATGATGATGCCATACACCACACATCCGCCTACTTGCCCGAATGTGAGCAAAGACCCAACAGGATCCACTGGCTTGTTTTCCACTGACAGCCGCACTGTTCTACCTCCCACTGAGACTAAACCTCAACGCTTCTAATGCCATTGGCCTTCTGGACTTTGCCATTTGTATTGGCTTGTTTTTCTTGTCTGCTGCTCCCTGTATGACTTCCAACAGAATACCTCCATTCCAGCATGGATTCCCCAGGAACCAACTCCCCAAGCTATCCATCTCCATACAGATAATCACTGACACTCTGCAGGTGCATAGGAAGGAGAACCAGATGACATTCAGACACCCAGCTGCTCAGCAGCCACAGGAACTGAGACTAGCAAGCAAACGCAGCAGGCATAAAAACTGTTGCACCAACCCACTATCCCATTAAACTTCTGGCCCAAATGATCATCTTGTAAAATGAAAGATTAATTAATAGTGGGCAAGATTCCATCGAGAAATTGCTCCTGCCAGAGGCCAAGACAGCTCCATCCATCAAGAGCCAGTCGTAGTCTGGGTCACTGATCTTGGGAAACTGAGAGGAGCCAGGCCACTGTTTATGCTCTTGTGTCCGCAGGGTGCTCGTGCAGAGTGTGCCAAGGTAGGCCTGCTCACCCTTTTTTGTCATCAATCATCCCATCGAAGGACTGGGGCTTCGCCATGATGGAAACAACAACAACAAAATAATCCACTTTCTCCGAGAAGGGCTTTTTTTATGTGTTTACAGGCAATTTGTTGCTATATGTATCTCTGGCAGTAAGTTTTTTGTTTTTTTTAAATACAAGCTGGGGTACAGGCCAGAGGCGTGGGGCGGCGAGAGGGTTCACCAGAGACAGAGTGGGGAGCAGAACAGGCAGATCAGAAATACACTGCTGAGGGGAGCAGTGGGGCGGGGCAGGTACAGGTACAGCAGGAAGGTCGTGCAAAGAAATGCCACTCTGGTAAGCAAGGAGAACAGGATTAGGAAAAGGGAACCCCTGAGTCCCAGAGTTATTCCTTTAGTGTTGAAAGGTCAGCGACTGATAACCCTTTGTGTATATAGCAAGTGGAGGTGGGGATCAAGGAAAGGAGAATTTCTAATATAAGAGGTAGAGATGACTGGCACTACCAAAAGGAAAAAAAAATGATAATGGAGCGTATCTGATTAAATAAAAGGCCTAATTAAGAGGAATATATGCACCACCCCTTGTTGACTGCAGTATTATTTACAACAGCCAAGAGCTGGAAACAACCTAAGTGCCCATCAACAGTTACAAAAAGAAGATGTGGTTTATATATACAATGGAATTCAGCCATTTCATATGATAAAATCCTGCCATTTGCAACATCATGAATAGACCTCACAGCTATTATGCTTAGTCAAATTAGCCAGAAAAAGACAAATACTGTATGATTTCACTTAAGTGTGGTATATAGAGAAAATAAACCAATGAAGTAAATAAAACAAAAATAAACTTCTTGGACTCTGAGACCAATTAGTGGTACCCAGAAGGGAAGAGGGAAGAGGGAAGGGTGGTGGGTAAACCAGGACAAAGGAGATGGTGGTATTGTGAAGGCCGGAATTGGCCGTGTAGGGGGAAACAATGTAGTATGTGTGTGTTGGCATGTAGCGTTGTACACCTGGACCTTCTGTCAGGTTTTCATGCAATGTTACTTCCATTTAAAAAAAAAGACAAGGAAAGCACAGACAAAACCAAAAAACCCTCACCAAGTAGAGTTCAGAAATCCGTAATAATGGTTACCATTTATGAAATTCAACATAAAAATCAGGCCTGGCTTCAGGTGCTCTTTTTAGTTACATTATCTTTCATTCCGGTGCAATCTGTGAGTTATTTCTACCCCCATTTTAGCTGTATTCTAAATGTCAGCTGGGACCTCCATTTCTCCTGACTCCAGGTAAAAATTAACTGCAGCCCTCAAAACCCACTACCTGTGGAAATAAAAAGTTCAGCCTACATTTTGTCTGACTCCTGTGGTTTCCTCTCTCCAGGGCTCCCACTTCCTCTCACATGGCCTCTGTCCTCACAGCTGCAACCCTCAGGTGAAATTCAACTTCTTGTTCAGTTTATACACACATGCAGAAAGAGAGAGAGACTCACATGCCAGGCCTCTTCCACAAAACATTTCTGAATATAGAAACTTTACTGGCAGCTCTGGCAGTCACTAGATGGGGTTACATGGTGCGCCACATCTTAATGGCTCCCTTCTCCCACTTATTTCCCAGTTTCTTGTCTCTCCTACAGAGACCCCTCAGGAAACTTTAAATTCTTACACATTTTCCTTCCACTCTCCCTGCCTTCAACCCCTACGCTTGTCAGCCAATTCCATCAAAGTGTTCAGCAGATAAAAGAGCATTCCATTTAAAAAGATATGCCCGCCTTCAAAAGAAGTTTAGATGAAGAAACTAAGATTCAGAGAGGTGATATCTCTTTCGTCATAGGACAGAACAACAGGAAAGTTGTGGGCTTAGGATCAGAAACAGGTCTGTTCAATCAAAACACAACGGAAATCTCTCCTCTTGGCTTGCAGCGAGAAGCCTAGAATACCTCAGTCACTACTTTCTCCTCCTTTTTCCACCTGGCTGTTGATTCTCAGGTTACTCTATTGTTTTCCCAACTGCTCCTGACATATCAGGGTGAAAGTTACCAAAGCAGGTTCCCTAAGAAGTTGTGGGTCAACCCGATGCCCTCAGATTCAGTTCACCCTCACTGTTCTGTCATTGATGAGAGCACTGATTCTCAGTGGAGGATTTTGCCTCTCAGGAAATGTGCAGCCATGACTGGACATATTTTTGGTTGTCACGACTGGGGGAGTGGGCCTGGCATTAACTGGGTAGAGACCAGGTCTACGTGAAACATCCTACAAAGCATAAAGAGCTGCCTAGAATGAAGACTGATCGGGCCTAAAATAATGGCAAGGATAATACGCTCAGGTTGGGAATAGACCCACCCATGGCTCTGGGGAATCCACCTAGTGTTGTGTGATGTTGCTTTATTGTGAGTTTCATACCAACTGTTTTTTGTTTGATTGGTCGCTTGAATTTTTGCAGCTGTTGATGCCAACTGCCACTGATACTTCCACTACCTGTTCTCACCACCAAAATTCCCAGTAGCCATCACCTCTGAGAAGTGCTACTTCCAAGAACGTAGTCACATGAAAGGATTTTCGCAGGCCCTCTTGATGTTCCAGAAAAGAGCAGCACTAGGTTATTCACACCTGTGTAGGGAAGCCTCCAGCCAAGATTTCTATATATAGTATTCTCCAAACATCCCGAAGCACTTTATGTGATTTAAACACCCTTTCACAACAAATATGAGGCATGAACATAACTAATAAACTTCTAAATGTAATTTTCATCTCTCTGAGTAACACTCAGACAGTTTGTCTTTGCTGGACCCTTTGTTTGGCTTCTCTATACTCCACATATAAGTGACACCATCCAGTATTTGTCTTTCTCCTTCTGGCTTATTCACTTTGTAACACAAGAGATGTTAAAAGAAGTTCTTTAACCTAAAGAAAACTTATACCAGATAGAAATTTGGATCTAACCAAAAGAACAAAGTGGTCCAGAATGGTAAATATGTAACAGATATTTTAATTTTTCCCTTTTTTAATTTACTTAAAATATAATTCTCTTTTAAAGAAAATGATAGCAATATATTATGCTGTTAATGAATATATAGATTAAAATCTCTGCCAACAATAATGCAAGGGGTGAGAGAAGACAAATGGCAGTAGCATGCAAGGTTCTTATATGTGAATTGACATTGAATTATATGAAGGGGAATCAAACAAGTTAAAGATGCATATGGTAAACCTTAGAGCAACCCCTGAAACTAAAGCAAAGAAGAATATCAAGTGCATAAAGAATTTATAAAAATAATCCTAAGGAAAGATTAATACAGGTCAGGTTGAGGGGTTCATAACTTGTGTAGAGTTACAGTTGAATCCTTCCATCTGATGGCTTTTTAAAATCCTCGATGTCTTTTAGAGCCTTTAGCAAGGATTTGTCTTACAGCCTTTCTTTTTGTCAATATAGAGTACTTAATAGTAAGCCTTTGATGCATCATTACACTAAAAGCTCCCTCTTTGCTGGGAATGAGAAGTAGAGATAAAGAGCCTAAGAACTCTAGTATTTATCTTTCTGGCCTAGTTTTCTCCTGTAATTCTTAGACTCTTGTATACCATGGTCTATTAAATATCTATACTTGTCCCTCAAACTTAACATGTCCCAAACCAAATTCTTTAACAACTTTATTGAGATCTAATTCACAAACCATACAATTCATGCATTTAAAGTATAGGATTCAGTGGTTTTCAGTATATTCACAGACTTTTGCAACCATCACCACAGTCAATTTTAGAGCATTTTTATCACCTTAAAAATAAACACTGCACACTTTAGTTATCACTCCCAAGTCCCCTATACCCTTTGGCCCTAGGCAACCACTTAATCTATTTGCAGTACCCACAGATTTCTTTATTCTGGACATTTCATATAAACAGAATTACATGACATATGACCTTTTGTGTCTGGCTTCTTTCACTTAGCATAATGTTAAAGTTTATTCACATTGTTACCACTATTGCTACTTCATTCCTTTTCATAGCTGTATAATAGTCTATTGTATAACATGGATTGTCTATGCTAATCCATACTGGTTGATGGAAATTTCAGTTATTTTCACCTTTTCGCTATTATCAATAATGCTTATGTAAATAACACTCAGAATAAAATCCGAACTTCTTACGTTGGCCAACAAAGCCCTTTCTATTTACTGCTTATTCTCTTACCTCTTCTCCTGCAATCACCATTGCTCACTGCCTTTCTGTCACATTGACTTTCTTTTTGTCTTCACGCACACGTGTTCCCAACTCAGCACCTTCTGCTGACTCCTCTTCTTCAGATCTCTCCATAGTTGGCTCCTTCTGGTTATTCAGAGATCTCGGTTCAAATGTTTGCTCTAGGTCTTCACTAACCATCCTTCACCCCACTCTTCCTGTCACTCTCCATTACAGTATCAGGGCTCATTCTTTGCACACTAGTTATTATGACTATTATTATTGGTTGGTTCATGTTCTTATTTATTACCTGTCTTAATCATTAGAATGTAAATTCCATAAGAACAGTGACTTTATGTGTCTTATTTCTTGTTGCATTCCCAGTGATTGGGGCAGTGTCAGGCTTGTAAATAAATAGTAAATGGACACTTCCAGTAGACACTCAAATATATACTTCAGAAGGGTCAGAGTTGCAGACAAAAGTTCAGGAGTATCAGCAGTATACCGAATTTCTTGATATGAAGGCAATATCTTTCTGTTATCTCTGAAACAAGCGTGCACCTTACAGAAAGGTTTTGTAAAGCTCTTATTGACTTGGTGTCTTACAAGCCATGATTTCTTAGAAAAATGGAATGATGGTATTTAAGGGACAAAGGTTGACCCCAAAAGGTGGTTAGAGGTAGAACCTTGGTGAACAATCTATTCAGGGATTAGATGAAGGACTACCTGAGGATTTGAGTTGCACTGTTCAGAGTCCCAAACTTTTCTCTTTAGTTGAAACCAGCTTAAAAACCATGTGTTCAATGAACTGTGAAGATTGTCTGCCCACTGTAAATATAAAGTTGTTTTTCTGATGAGCAAAAGGGCCAGCAATGAAAATTTGGAGAGAGGGCTGAGGCGCTAGAAGGTAGAGGTGAGTGGAATCACTGGGAACAAACTTTCTAGACCTCAGGGGCTTCTATAAGCCTGCTCCACCACACATGGTACCACACTCCTTAACCTTATTCAGGAAAAAAGGTAAGAATATGCCAATGAAATGAGGCTGGTGAGAGTTGTTCCAAGGCATGAAGCTGGACGTTCTGGTGCTGAGAGAATTTCAATTTGCTCTCAGAACTTCCCAGAACCCCCTCCGGTAGCTAGCCCCAGACTGGTTTTCCTGCGTCCGTTCCCTCTGGCCCACCGCTCTAGATAAGGGGGTGAGCTGTGGGTTTCCTTGAGAAGCAGGACAAGCATTATTAACATACTTTTGATCTCCTGTGGAATCTCTCTAGGCTGACTTGGAGCGAACACTGAGGTGGAGAGCTGGAAAAACAAGTTCAGCAAATAAGTGATTGGTAAACTGAAAGGAAACCTCTTGTACATGACCTGAAAAATTTTCACTCTAAGCAAAATTCGGTCGTTATGTCCAAGAGACATTTCCAGAGGCTTCATTCCAACCTCCGAGAAGTTAAATAGAAGTTTACATGATATTGAACATGTAACGTATTTTTCAATGCTATTTTTCCTCTTCTCTCTTTGACCAAAGGCCAGCCCTGGGAAATGCTTTTGTATCCAGGGGCCTTTGCCATCTGTTGTTGCTCCTCCAGTCATGACTGGATTTGAGAGAAGCTGCGGGAGCATCTGTGTCAGAGGTCAGAGTCACCCACACTCTGGGGAGTGCTACATTGAGGCTGCAAGGTATAGAGTTTAAAACCCTCTGAATGGGCCGAGGCAGGGGAAGCTGGTTATTCCAGAATATAAAATCCTCGTTAGAATTCAAACAAGCACTGCAATATAATGATCACTTTAAACTTTTAAACTACTACCCGGCATCCTCTACCTATGCTGGAAGAAGATCAGCTTCCCAAGTACTTAACTACCCATTGAGGAGGAGTAACAAAGTGAGGAGCAGAAAACTGGCTCTACATAAACGACTGACATTAAAGCGACCTAAGCGCAGTAAAACAGTTAGCTGTGGTACAAAAGGGAACGGTGAGGAGTATGATCCCAAGGTCATTTTTTCTTCGCAGAGGTATTCAAATTCAAGGCTTTAAAATTATGTTGCCCAAGTAAGCTCAGTTTGGAGGTTTCACAGCAGACTGGGGTTTGCGACGTTTTACTGAAATCTGCAAATAATGAAATGCATGCATTTTTTAAGACAAATTTTATTTGGTTTTGAGTAGAACAACTGGGGTATAAGCCAGAGGTGCATGGGGGTGCTATCACCACTTCAGCCTTAGTTCTATCCCCAGCCAGGGAGCTACCCACATGGCGCAGCAGACCTCTCCTGTCTCGCCCGTTGCTCCGGAGCCTCAGCAGTGTACTTCAGTCAGTCTGCCTGTTCTGCTCCCCACTCTGTCTCTGGTGAATGCATGCATTTTAAATGAGAGCATTAGAGATACGAACTGGACAAGCACTGGCGGCCCCACCTTACTCCTCCCATCATTCCTCAGTGCACTCCAAGTACACGGCCACCTCCAGAGGCTGATTCTCACACCAGGTGGTCATCAGTGCCTGGGAGGTTTCCTGAGGGACCTAAATATCTTTCCTCCTTTGGGGAGAACTAGAATCTCTGGACTCACGAGCTACTTGTTTAATTACATTCACAGAACGGATTGCACACTTGTCTGGACAAGAAATTACACAAGCAAAAATGCAACTGTTGGAAAATTGGACCCACCCAGTGAGTTACTCCAGACACGTGAGCACATGAACTGGGAGCTTTCTGCTCCCAAATGCCTAACAAGGACTTTCCCTGCCATAGTCAGCACCTGCTCTGGCCTGAGGAAATGCCGCATGGAATGTCAGCGCTGGCCGGGTCGGTGACAACACAGACCGGCCTCTTGGATGTTAGGAGGAGAGACTAGGTACAAAGAGGGTAAGTTAGTGGCCCCAGGTTGATAGATAAGGTGCCTGCTTTATTTTGACCCTTGGAATGTCAGAGCTGTACTGTTACTCACCCTTCTCCTCATTTTACAAGAAGGGACAGAGGCCCAGTAATCTAAAGGGCTTTGTTCCAGGTCAAACAATCATGGCTCAACCGGCCTTCAGAACCCAGTCTGCTGAATCCCAGACACGTGCTCTTTCCCCCATGTCATGTTGCCGCCTGGATTCGGTTTAGAAAAACAAAGAGGAAGTGCCGAGGAAAGAAATGAAGTTATTGGGAGTATTGATGACTAGTGTCTTTGTCCAACTGTCTTCAGGGCTGTTCTGAAGTCCCTCAGGCAAAAGGCGTCTCAGAGCTGGGTGAAGGGTCTGCACTTGACACGATTTTCTGGAGGGCACATACTGTGTCTACAGGAGTGCAGGCAATAGTAGCTCAACAATATTGGGCAGAGAATGAACCAGTAAATGTATGAATATTCTATGGAACCGACTTCCTTGTGAAGACCGGCTGCAAGGAAATTCATCTTTGTAAAGAGGTTCAGAAAATTCCCTCAAAGAGAAAATGAAGTAGTTATTAATCTCCTCTGTGGAATCTCTGGACATGGAAATACTGATGTGTGTGTCTACATTTTCAGTGTGTCACAGCCCACGTCTGACTTCTGCATGACTTTTGGAGATCAGTTGATTACATTTCCACTTCCAGTTGTCCAGAAGTATTCTACTGAGTAGCCAACCTCTGCTGATGGTCCCATGGCTATTTATCAAATGTTTTAATTTCTTGTACCAGCCCATATTCTTTTGTAGGTCCAGACAAATTCAATCCAATCTTTGTTTAACTCTATAAATTACCTATTCCCTCTGTAACAAATCAAACTGAGTGGCTTAAGAGCACACCGACTTTATTATTTTACAGGGTAATCTCCTCATTTCAAGGTCCTTAACGTAATCACTTTCAGAGTCCCTTTTGTCATGTCATATTCACAGATTCTAAGGATTAGGACATGGACATATTTGGGGGCTGGGAGTTGGCATTCTGTCTACCACACCAAGAATGTTTTTCTTCCAAAGACTTTGCTGATTTTCCTAGGGCAGTTTTGATCAATTATTTGTGTGTGTGTAAGAGTTAGTACTATTCTGTTTAGCACCTGATTGTGCTTTAATTACCTCACATCCAAATATTTACTCACTAATCCCTTTATTAAAGTAGTATTTACTGCCTTAAATTTCTATTACCTGCTAGTTACCAGGCTAGCATGTAATAGAGAAAAAGAAATGACCCTTATCTTAAAGGAACTCACCAGTAAGGGAGACAAATAGTAAACAGGAAAATAATGTATTTAAAGAATAAAGATAGGTCTCCCTCGTGGCCTAGGTGTTAAGTCTCAGCACCATCACTGCTGCGGCCTGAGTTCGAACCCTGGCCAGGGAGCTTCCCACATGGCGCAGCAGACCTCTCCTGTCTCGCCTACTGCTCCCCTCAGCAGTGTACTTCAGTAGATCCGCCTGCTCTGCTCCCCAGTCTGTCTCTGGTGAATCCTCTCACGCCCTGCACCTCTGGCCTACACCCCAGCTCTTCAATGCAAAAATAAATAAATAAAATCTTTTAAAAAATTAAAAATAAAGATAGAAATATATAAAGGACATGGTTAGGTTTAAAGGAAAGCAAAGTTGGTTCCGCCCAAGGAATGGCCTCATGCAGGAATTTGTTTCTAAGCTACATGAGGAGGTGCTGGCTTGACACAAAGGCAGACCAAAGAGAACATTCTGAGTCAAGGGAACAAGGAGTCCACAATCATCCATCTTTCCTGATTTGTAAGTTTCTTGAAGTCATGGATGTTGTTTTATTTTTCTTCTATTTTATTTTTCATCTATACATCATTTTAGATATAGCATAGGATGAGACCATAAGAAGAAGCTGAATAAAAAATTGTAGTTGGATGAATTTTGAGGGAGACAGAAGTCCTTCTGGTCATGACACAGTAGATGGTAGCAGATGTGACCTTCTACATAAGTAATTATAAAACTGGACAAAGTGCATGGAATTGTTGGCCAACCTTGGGCAACAAAAAGCACAGGACTGTGTGTGATTCCTTAGATAAGGGAGATAAATTGGGTGGGTCCTGTGATTGCCTCACCCTCCTGCTGGATGTAATTTCCAGACCATTGAATCATGGAAGGGAAGCCCACGCAGAGCATAGTAGTCTCTGTGAGTTAAGAAGGCAACAGTTAGAATTCACTGAGGCTGCAAGAGCTTCACCCTGTGGGACAGAGTACTAGAGAGGAGGGCGCTATGCGCAAAACAAACAAACAAACAAACAAAAACCCCGATAGTCTTCTTTTTTTAAAGATTTATTTATTTATGCATACAAGCTGGAGTGCAGGCCAGAGGCGTGGGGCGGCGAGAGGATTCACCAGAGATAGAGTGGGGAGCAGACAAGCAGATTGTCGGAAATACACTGTTGAGGGGAGCAGTGGGCGAGGCAGGAGAGGTCTGCCGTGCCATGTGGGATTCTCCCTGGCCGGGCGTCGAACTCGCTCTGCCTCTGCCGACAGCTCCACAGCGCAGTGCTCAACCGCTGTGCCACCAGGGAGGCCCCCCGTTAGTCGTTTGATGAATACAAAGCTGTTCGTGCAAATGGCAAAACCCCACAAGACTGGGCAAGGAAAAACTACTGGGAAACTGTAATCTGAATAATTCCCAGAATTGACATTGAGCTTAAAGCAGAGTAAAATGGAACGTAAAGAGGAAGGAAATAGTTTTGTTTTATTTTTCTAATGAAACTATTTCCTCAATGGAGAAATACATAGCTGATGTGAAAAAAAAAATCACTGAATGGGCTTACATCTGACTAGATGCTACAAGAGAAAAGATCAGTGAACTTGAAGAAGGTGACAACAGCTGAGAATAGGAGGGGTTCTATTCCTTTTGGGGCACCTGAGATATGGTGGGGAAGACATACTGGAAATTCTAGTTGAGGTCATACCATTCTCCTTACTATTACTTGAATTGGCCCTACCCCACTCATTCTCAAGTGGTAGAAGGTTAGATTCTTGGAGAAATGTCCAACACTGCCACCAGCGTCACCTTGATGTGACCCGCAAAGCACTACACTGCATTCCAAGGTCATCCATTCATCCAGAATCCAATTATCAAGAATGAACACAGTTTAAGACTTCATGTTAGGTACCAAGGGTAGAAAAATAAATAAGAATGGTGCCTACTTGCTGGGAGAAATGGGAGTCTAAATCCAACAAAAATTCCAAGGTTTTCTACCTCAGTGAAATTTCTAGTGCTCCAATTGTGGAACATGTCAAGATAGCCTTCAAAGGTGAAGGATAACTCGTTGCATCTGACCTTTCCCTTAATAAAAATAAAGGCATTTTCTTGTGTCTTCTATTTCTTTCAACAGTGTTTTATAGTTTTCTTTGTATAAGTCCTTTACGTCTTTTGTTAGATTTATTCCCAGATATTTGGTTTTTTGGTTTCAATTTTGAAAGGGATGGATCTTTAAATTTCTTCAGACTGGGTGTTTGCATTTAGGAAGGCTACTGATTTTTGTGTGTTGAATTTGTATCCTGCTACTTTACTGAAGTCTATGATTTTGAGTAGTTTTTCTATGGAGTTTTAGGGTTTTCTATATATATTAGCATATCGTCTGCAAATAGTGACAATTTAATTTCTTCTTTCCCTATTTAGATCCCTTGAATGTTTTTCTCTTGTCTAATTGCTCTGGCTAGGACTTCCAGTATTATATTGAAAAGCAATGGCGAAAGTGGACATACTTGCCTCGTTCCTGATCTTAGGGGAAAGGCTTTCAGCTTCTCACCGCTGAGGATAATATTGGCTATGGGTTTGTCATATATGGCTTTTATTATGTTGAGGTATGTTCCTTCTATCCGAAGGGTTTCAAGGGCCTTTATCATAAACGGATGTTGCACTTTGTCAAATGCTTTCCCAGCATCTATTGATATGATCATATGGTTTTTCTTTTTCTTTTTGTTGATGTGTTGGATTACATTAATTGATTTTCAGATGTTGAACCATCCTTGTGTCCCTGCAATAAATCCCACTTGGTCGTGGTGTATTATCTTTTGGATGCATTGTTGGATCCTGTTGACTAAGATTTTGTTGGATATTTTTGCATCAGTGTTCATTAGAGAGATTGGTCTGTAGTTTTCTTTTTTGTGTGTTGTCTTTGGTTTTGGTATTAGTGTAATGGTTGCTTCATAGAAGGTATTTGATAGTACTCCTTCCTTCTCAATTTTTTGAAAGCGTTTGTGTAATATAGGGACTATTTCGTTTTTGAACATTTGGTAGAACTCGTTTATGAAACCATCTGGTCCTGGGCTTTTGTTTTTGGGGAGGGTTTTGATCACTGCTTCAATTTCACTGCTTATAATTGGTCTGTTTAGGTGTTTTATATCTTCTTTATCTAGTTTTGGGTGGTTGTATAGTTCTAAGAATTTGTCCATTTCCTCTAGGTTTTTGAATTTGTTTCTGTATAGCTGTTCATAGTAATCTGATTATTCTTTTGATTTCTGCTGTGTGCGTTGTAATTTCTCCTCTTTCATTTATGATCTTATTTATTTGTGTTTTCTCCTGTTTTTTCTTTGTCAGCCTGGCTAGTGGTTTGTCTATTTTGTTTATTTTTTCAAAGAACCAGCTTTTGGTTTCGTTGATCTTCTGGATTGTTTTTTTGGTTTCCATTTTGTTTATTTCTGCTTTGATTTTTATTATTTCCTTTCTAAAACTGGCTTTTGGGTTTTTCTGTTGTTTGTTTTCTAGCTCTTTGAGATGTGAGATTAGATTGTTTCTTTGAGTTGTTTCTTGTTTCTTGATGTGAGCCTGTATTGCTATATATTCTCCTCTTATTACTGCTTTTGCTGTACTTTCTCCCCTGCTCATGGGTTGGAAGGATTAATATTATCAAAATGGCCATCCTACCAAAAGCAATTTACAGATTCAACGCTATTCTGATAAAATCTCAATGACATTCTTCAAAGAAATAGAACAAATACTGATGAAATTCATATGGAACCACAAAAAAACCCTCCTAACTAAAAAGAAAGAAAATGGAGGAATTTCACTCCCTGATTTCAAACTATACTACAAGCTGTAATAATTAAAACAGCATGGTACTGAAACAAAAACGGACACAAAGACCAATGGAACCGAATAGAATACCCAGAAATAAAGCCACATATTTATGAACAACTAGTCTTTGACAAAGGAGCAAAGAAAATGCAGTGGAACAAGGACAGTCTTTTCAATAAATGGTGCTGGGAAAACTGGACAGCCACATGCAAAAAAATGAAGCTAGACTGCTACCTCACACCCTGCACAAAAACCAACTCAAAATGGATACAAGACCTGTGTGTAAGATCTGAAACCATAAAATGTATAGAAGAAAATATAGGCAAAACTCTACACGACATACATCTCAGCAAAGTCTTGAAAGACACATCCCTCAAAGGGAAGGAAGTGAAGGACAAGATAAACAGCTGGGATTACATCAAAATAAAAAGCTTCTGTACAGCAAAAGAGACATTAACCAAAGCTAACAGACACCCTACTAATTGGGAGAAAATCTTTGCACACAGTACAACTGATAAAGGACTGAAAACAAAAATCTACAAGGAGCACACACAACTCATCAGAAACAAAGCCAACAACCCAATCAAAAAATGGGCAGAAGAGCTAAAAAGACACTTCTCCAAAGAAGAAAAGCAAATGGCCAACCGGTACATGAAAAAATGTTCAGCATCACTCATAATCAAGAAAATGCAAATCAAAACCACAATGAGATACCACCTCACACCTGTGAGAATGGTGCACATTAAAAATACAGGCACCAACAAATGCTGGCGAGGATGTGGAGAAAAAGGAACTCTTCTACACTGCTGGTGGGAATGCAAATTGGTCCAGCCTCTATGGAAAGCTGTATGGCGATTCCTCAAACTGCTAAAAATGGAGCTCCTATACGACCCAGCAATACCACTTTTGGGAATCTACCCAAGGGACACAAAAACACTAATCCAAAAGGATGCATGCACCCATATGTTTATTGAAACACTGTTTACAATAGCTAAGGTATGGAAACAACCCAGATGCCTCAAAATAGATTATTGGATCAAGAAGATGTGGTACATATACACTATGGAATGCTATTCAGCATTCAAAAAAGATAAACACATGCAATTTGCAGCAACATGGATGGAACTAGAAGGGATCATGCTCAGTGAAATAAGCCAGAAAGAAAGAGAAAAATATTGAATGGTTTCACTTATAACAGGAATATAGGGGAACCAAAGAAGAGAGAGACACTCAGGGAAGGAGGGGGAGGATAAGGGCACAAAATGGAGTGCAAGGGGACACACAGGAACACGGTGATGGGTCACGGGTGAATTGGTGGTGGGTTACCCAAGGGGAATACAAAATGTAAAAGACATAAAAAACAATAAAAAGAAAAAAATTAAAATAAAGGCAGAACTCCCACTAGGTCTCTTTAGATTTTGGAGGCAACATACGCTCAGTTGGGTGTGTTACTCCAGCTCATGCACCAAGTTACTTGAAAAGTTGCTAGTTTTGAATGGGGTGCAGAAAAAGACAAGGTTGTGTACAAGTCCAGGCTGCTGTGCCAGCTTCTTCACTGCTTGGGCCATCCACCCAGCAGACCCACTTAAGGAGCAGTGGCAGATAGAACTGTTATTGGGAGTCTTTGGCCCTACAGGTGAACCGTAGCACAGGCATTTGGACTTTGCAGCAAAGCCCTGCGGTCATCTGTGGATACCCCTCTCTTTTGAAGAAACAGCGCTTGGCTACTACTAAGCCTTCGTAGAGACTGAGTGCTTAACCATGAGTCATGTATGGATTGGACTCAAGAACGTCCTGAAGGCACAAGTAAGTTGCATAAAGAGTGGCCCACATGCCCATGATGCCCATTCCTGCTGCACCACCTTCTCTCCCAGCCTGCACTTGCAGTCTCCTAGGGAATTCCCTATGATCAGTTGGCAAAGGATGAGAAAACTTGGGTCTGATTTACAGGAGGTGCTGCATGAGTGGCAGGCCTGGCTGAAAGTAGACATCTGTGACACCACAGCGCTGCTCTGGGACACCCCAGACGGATGGCAGTGAAGAGAAATCCTCCCAGTGGGCAGAGTTTCAAGCATTACACCTGGTTGTCCATGTTGTTTGTAAGGAAACAAGCCAGCTGTATGACTGTAGACCAATTAATGGCCTATGGCCAATGTTTTGGCTGAACAGTCAGGGCCTTAGAAGGAACATGATTAGAAAATTAGTGACAAGGAAATTGGCAAAGAGGTATGGGGACAAGCCTCTCTGGATCTGTAAAACATGAAGATATTTATGACCATGTGAATGTTCACCTCTGCAGAGGATTTTAATAATCCAGTGGGCAGGATGACCCTTTATC
This sequence comes from Scalopus aquaticus, assembly GCA_004024925.1. Taxonomy (NCBI): domain Eukaryota; kingdom Metazoa; phylum Chordata; class Mammalia; order Eulipotyphla; family Talpidae; genus Scalopus; species Scalopus aquaticus. Next base: position 26,021 of record PVIJ01015459.1, read on the forward strand.
TGTACATGCAGGTCAGTGTCTTTCCTCGGCCATCCCTGTCACGGCCCAGAGAACTCACCATTGCCAGCGGTGTGGGAGATGGAGGTTATGGGTGAGGTCAAAACATATGCTTCCACTCACTAGACCCAACCTGTCCGTGGCCACTGTTACCCGCCCGATCTGCCAGCAGCAGAGACTAGCCCTGAGCCCCTGACACGGCACCCTTTTCCAAGGTGGAGGTTAATTACATTGGACTGCTTCAACCCTGGAAAGAGCCATTTTTGTCCTTACTGGAATAGACACCCACTCTGAATGTTCTGGATGTCGATTTGTCTTCTTTTCCAGCAACGCTTGGGCTAAAATGACCATCTGGGCACTTAAGGAATGCCTTACGCACCAGTACAGCACACATTACACACAGCACTGCTTCTGGTCAAAGAACTAACTTGACGACAAAGAAATGCGGCAAGGGGCCCGTGCTAGTGGAGTTTACTGACTTTGCCATGTTTCCAAAGCTCCTGCAGAAGCCGGCTTCATAGAATGGTGAAATGGCCTCTGAAGACTCAGTTGCAGCGCCAGCTGGGTGACAGAGCTTCGGGCAAGGTTGGGGCAAGGTTTCCACGAGCTGCACGTGCTCAGAACCAGCACCCAGTATACAGTGCTCTCTGTATATACAGGAACTAAGGGGTGCATATGGAAAAAGGGCACAACTCATCATTAGCACTAGTGACACCCTGGCAAAATGTTTCCTTCCCACCCCTTAACCCAATGCTGTGCCGACAGCCAACAGTCACTGCTCTGGCTGGAGTGACAGAGTTTGACTGCCAAGGAGAAACTGGATGACTCCCCAGTGGAGTCCGGTCAATGGCAAACTGCAAACACCCAATCCAGGCAGGACTACTCAGGGCTCAGACCACGCGGGAAGTAACATTTGGGTCACCCCGAACCAGGTGAAGAACCACGCGCAGCTGGCATGCTTGCTGAAGGCTAAGGCGATATGGAGTAAATAGTAGAAAAAGGTAGTTGTAAATATCAGTTATGACCACAGACAACTTGTAGAAAGGAGAATTGTTTCTGTCCTTATTTTCTCACAAATACATGTGTGTAAACACACACACACACATACACACACACACACACACACACACACACACACGATATCTTTCAGAGACAGAGAAATTGGAAAACTGGAAATTGGCGATTCCATCCCTTAAGCCAGATCTTGAGTGTTTTCCAGGGAAGGCCCCTCTCTCGGCGGCTCCCCTTTTCTCACCACTGAATCAGCCGCCAGGAACCTAGATATCCGATGAGCTCACGTATCATATGTGTTCATGGCTGCGGATGTGATAGGCCAGCCGTTCAAGTCACACCGACGGGTCAACTTTAAAAGAAAAACACATGCAATTCACAGCGACATGGATGGAACTAGAAGGGATCATACTCAGTGAAATAAGCCAGAAAGAAAGAGAAAAATATCGAATGGTTTCACTTATAACAGGACTACAGGGGAATCAAATAAGACAGAGATATTCAGCAAGGGAGGGGAAGGGAAAGGGCTCAAAATGGGGGAGAAACGAGCACACGGGACTATGGTGACAGTTCGCGGGTGACTTGGTGGTGGGTAACCTATGGGGAATACACAATAATGTAAAAGATATAAATAACAATAAAATAATAATAATAATAAAAGCCTAAGTGTTCTCAATGAACAAAATAAATAAATAAATAAAAGTTTTTATTAATCAAAAAACAACTGAAGAAGGGTAACACTTGGATCATAGCAGCTACTATTTATACAACCTTTCGCTTTCCTTAGCTTAGTCTTTTATGGGAGCCTCACTCAAGCTCTCTGAGGCAAACAGAAGAGAGATTTTTTTAAACCCTTTTTTTAAAGATTGATTTATTTATACATACAAGCTGGGGTACAGACCACAGGCGTGGAGCTGCAAGAGGGTTCACCAGAGACAGAGTGGGGAGCAGAACAGGCGGATCGATGGAAATACACTGCTGAGGGGAGCAGCGGGTGAGGCAGGAGAGGTCCGCTGCGCCACGTGGGAATCTGCCCTTCCGGGCGTTGAACTCGTGTTGCTGCTGCCAACAACTCCAGAGCGCAGCATTTAACCGCTGTGCCACCGGGGAGGCCCAGAAGAGAGATTTTTATTGTCAGTTGAAAATGACCAGGGTTAAGGTGGCAAGGGGGATGGCAGCAAGTACCCGGTAGAGCAGGAGCAGTAAGGGCGGTCGCCTACTGACGGGGTCCCCAGTCCCAAGAGCCTGGACTAGATTGTTTTGAGGCAGAGTCTAGTTGAAGTCTCATGGCTCCCAGCAATGTAATTCTCACTAGTTTAACATCATTGTGCCTATTTCCCTTGATACTGCCCCCCATTTTGATTTGCACCCTCTTTGCTTCACAGGTAAAGGCCATGGCAAAATAACTCCTTTATTTTAAGTTACTTTACTTTTTCAACCACTTATACTATATGCCCCGGGCTGATTAATCAGGTTAGAAAATTATCTCTCTGATGGTCTCTTGGAGTCCTTCTGCTTCCTGATGTGGAAATTTCCTTTCTGTTTTGATGTCTGCTTACGTGCACTTTTGGCATTTAGAGCTACGTGACACATAGTGAGAGGCAATCATGTTTAGCATTGGAATCCTTTGTTCAAATGAACTCTATGCCGAGTTCCAATGCGAAAAAAGATAAAAGTGGAACAGCTTGGATAAGGGGAAGAAGATAGACTCATTCCCTTCACCAGACCCATGGTCTTCGCATTGAGCCCTGGGGGTTGTAAGCCCGTAGTTTAAAAACCAAAAACCAGCAGTGAATAGGGGTAAAGATTCTCGGGGATTTTTTTTTTCAGCTTAATTGAGGCATAATTAATGAAGAAGAATTGTTTACTTTTTTTTAGATTTTAAAAGGCCAGGTTATTAGACAAAGCAGAAAGAAAAATAGAGGCAACTGTATAGTCACAGGAGGGCAGGAGAGCTGCCTGCAATTGTAAACATTTAAAATGTACAACTTATATTCTGATATATGTTTAAATGATCACTGCAATCAAGCTAATTAGCATATCTATGACTTCATATAGTTGACACATTCTATTTTTTTTTTTTTTGCTGTGGGAACACTCAAGACCTGCCCTATTAGTGGGTTTTAAGTATATAATGCAGCACTGTTAACTATATTCACACTGATGTACATTAGGCTCCAAAACTTATTCATCTTGCAAAACCGAAATTTATACCCTTTGACCAACATCACCCCTTTTTCCCTTCCCCCCAGCAGCTGGCAGCCATCATTCTACAATCCGCCTCTCTGACTGACTATTTTAGATTCCACATATAAGTGAGATCATGCAGTTTTGTCTTTCTATGTCTGGCTCATTTCACTCAGCATAATGTCCTCCAGTTTTATCCACATTATTGCAAATGACAGGATTTCCCTTTTTTTATGGATGAATAAATTTCCATTGTATCTCTAGACCACACTACCTTTATTCATCCATTGATGGACATTTAGGTTGTTTCCACAGCTCGGCTCTTGTGCATAATGCTGTAACTGAATATGGGAGCGCAGATTATTTTCCAAGATACAGATTTTCTTTTGCTTTGGATATATACCTAGAAGTGGGGTTGCTGGGTCATACAGTAGTTCTGTTTTTAATATTTTGAGTAATTTCCATATTGTTTGCATGATGGACACACCAGTTTACATTCCCATCAAAATATATAAGGATTAAGGTTTCCACACATTCTTGCTGACATTTGTTTTCTTTTGTCCTTTTTAGTGCAGTCACTCTAACAGGTGTGGGTGATGTCTCACTATGGTTTTGATTTGCATTTCTCTGATGACTAGTGATACTCAGCACCTTTTCCTGTGCCCGTTTGGTCATTTGTGTGTCTTCTTTGGAGAAATCTCTTTCAATTCCCTCGTCTGTTTGTTAATTGGTTTATTTATCTTTTTATTTTTGATTTGTAGGAATTTCTTATATTTTTGGATATTAACTGCTTATCAGATATGTGGTTTGTAAATATTTTCTTCCATTCTGTAGGCTGCCTTTTCATTCTGTTGATTGTTTCCTTTGCTGAGCATATGCTTTCTGGTTTGACATAATCCCACTTGTCTGTTTTTGCATTGTTGCTTTTGTGTTGGGTGTCATATCCAAAAAGTCATTGCCAGGCATTTTAGGTCTTATGTTTAGTCCATTTTGAGTTGAGTTTTGTATATGATGTGAGTTAAGGATCTAATTCTTCTGCAGTTTTTCTAATGCCATTTATTAAAAAAGCTAACTTATCTTCATCACGTGTTCTTGGAACTGTGTCAATGATGAGTTGAACGTAACAGCATGAATTTACTTCTGGACTCTCTATTCTGCAAGCCTATACCATTTTAATTACTGTAGCTTTGTCACATAATTTGAAGTGTGGAAGTGTGATGCCCCTAACTTTTTTTGCCTTGCTCAGACACTTTAGCTATTCAGGGTCTTTCGTGTTTCCAAATGAGCTTCAAGATTGTTTTTTCTATTTCTGTAAAAAAAAAAAAACATTGGAATTTTGGTAGGGATTGCATGGAATGTGTGATCATTTAATGTAGTTTGGACATATAAAAAATATTAAGTTGTCTAATTTATGAACACAGGATATCTTCCAATTTATTTGTGTCTTCATTTCCTAGCTTGATGTTTGATAATTTTCAGTATGCAAATTTTGGCCTCTTTGGTTACGTGTATTCCTAAGTATTTTAATTTTTACTGTTATTTTAGATGGGTTGTTTTCCTGACTCTGCTTAATGTGGCTCTAAGCCTCACTAACCTCATCTCTTGAAAATGAACACATTAGATCAGTGAGAACTGTCCCTTATCCCTTCAAAACAAATTCTTTTTTTTTTATTTATACATACAAGCTGGGGTGCAGGCCAGAGGTGTGGGGAGGCAAGAGGGTTCACCAGAGACAGAGCGGGTAGCAGAACAGGCAGATCAGAAATACACTGCTGAGAGGAGCAGTGGGCACGGCAGGAGAGGTCTGCCACGCCATGTGGGATTCTCCCCGGCCAGGTGTTGAACTCGCGTCGCTGCTGCCGACAGCTCCACAGCGCAGCGCTCAACCGCTGCGCCACCAGGGAGGCCCCAAAACAAATTCTTATCCAGAAGTCCAAACTGTGTACTAACATATAAAAATAGACTTCTTTTTCTTGAATCAAGCATGAGGGCCTACAATCTGTCTGCTCCTCAATGAACCTATATCCTCAGTGATCTGACATGACGCCATAATGCTCAACACCTAGATGATCCCTAAGGTTCCTGTGATAGAAAATATTGCCATTTATTGAGCAACTACTCTGTACTATGCCCTGGAACAAACACAAGCCAAGTTTTAAGGCATGCCATTCCTGTGGGAGAGGGAGGCAGAAAGTGGAAGGAGTAAAACTAGTTGGAAGGTTCTGAGAAGTGGCTGTCTGCTGTATCCTAGTAGAGAAACAGATCTCAAGCCATTTAAGAATATGAAGGGATAGTTCAGATGGAGAGAGGGTGAGCTTGTTTAGATTTGAAATGCAACTTGTCAGGCTGCTTTGCCACTGATGTACTCTTTGTTACTACATGACAGAAGGGGACCCCAAACTGTTAAGGGATGTATATTCTAAGGGTTTGGCCATCTGTGAACATAAAAGCAAAGAAAGTAGACTTAGTGTGAAGGATCTTTAATAAAATTGCTGGAGAGAGAGTGAGAGCGAGCGAGAGTGAGTGAGAGAGAGAGGTTTTAAATAGTAGATTCCCAATAAAGTGCCAAAATTTCCTCTTGCCTTGTGGGCAAATGCCCAGTCAGACAGGCTTAAGTGTGGGGGTACTGAGACCCAAAAGGTTGCCACAAGTCTAAGGTTAGTTCATGGAGAGCTGGGATAGAAGCAGAGGCCCAAAATCCAAAGTGTACCATATAATCCACCGTAAGGTCAAGATAATGGCTGCCATTGTCTCTGTCAAAGACCGAGAGTTTCGTCCCCGCAGGTATCTCACTCATGTGCTTCTTCTCCAAATGTCTCTACCCAATGTGTCTCTCCTTCCTCCCACCTCAACTTGGATATCCACCTCGCTCCTTATCAAAGTGGCCTGCTGGGAATGTAGTCCAAGGTAAACTTGTGTAAGTGGGGATGGGAAAATGGCGCTCTTCGCTGTGCTGCGATGCTCCGCCCCCTTTTGCAGGAATGCATTCTGTAACATCTTGACTTTCTAAAAGAGCTCTTGGATTTCTCCCATGTTCATGTTACTTTTAATAAAGAGCACTTTGATTTCTTTGGAGGCCTCTTTCAGTGTTTGTATGAAACCATGCTTACCTCCTATAGGTGTTGTTCAGCTGTCAAGAGTTCTCCAATCTTCCTGGAAGTCCCCTTGTGAAAAATGGATATGGGATGCAAAAGCCAGATGCTCATACTCGTAAGTGGCGGCTCTGGGGGGAGGAGGTGGAAACACAGTGAATGGGTTCAGAAGCAGAGAATATCCAGGTCACTCCTGGTTCTGTTGCTAGAGAACAGTTACAGTGGAAATAAGCACCGGCTTGAATTTTTGGTTTAACTATAGCTCTGAGGGGCTGAGACTAGTGGGGGGAAAGTAGTGTAAAGCGAAGAGGCAATTTCTTGAGGAATCAAACTTACTGGAAATTTGTCACTGAAAATAGAAAATGTGAAGATGGAAAGATCCTGTTCAGTCTAACATTTAAGAGCCCGAATAATTCAGCCCCAGCCTGCCAGTCTGCTCTTACCGCTTCTCTTTGACAGTCAAACTAGGCCTTGACCCCTGAATAACTATAATCCTTGAATTTCCCATCTCAAGCTGCACCTCACTCTCCCCCTCTCTACCCCACTGTTGGCCCAGTTCCCCCTTTGTGCTCTCCCTGGAATCCTAGGGGCACTCACCCACATTAGCATTTTTCTTACACAGTCTTATCTTAAAAGGTATTATCTCTTTTTCAGTGTGTCCTAGTCTATCTCCCTAACTAGATTCCAAATGCCTGGAGGACAGGTATCGGTATTATATCTCTTGCCTCTTTCCCCCTCCAGCAGGCGGTTAGCAATTTGTGGATCAAAATGATCTTGCTGATAATTACGATGAAGTCAGGAGACTCTGATCCATAGGACTCTGCCCCGAATTCTTTATATGACTTTAAACAAGTTTCTGCTCCTTTGTGTGCCTTAGTTGCCCCATCTGTAAATGATGGGGTTAGACGCAACAAAGTCTAAGAGCCCTTTAGGCTTTGACAGCACATGATTTTACAAGTCCATGTTCATAGTGAGGAAGAGGATCCACCCAGCTCGCTAGCCAGGCTGAGGGAGGAATGAATCTGTCTTTAAAAAAATAAAAATTAAAAAAAACCCAAATAACAAACAACTGAAAAGAGAATGAAAGTATATCTAGAGAAGGGTTTATGGTTAGGAACTTGTGCTAGAATCGAGGTTGGAGGGAAACATTTACCAACTTAGAAAACAGACTTCTCCAGCCCTGAGTGTTTTACAAACCTCTATTTTTTTCTGTGATAGTCTTAAGGATCCTGCTATCTCTTGTGCCTTTTGTAGCAACTGATTGCAACAGCATAAAAGCAGAGTAACTAAGTGAAACTGGCTCACATAAAGCCTGGGATGGGGAGTAACATTCCCAGACGCTGCCATCTGGTGGCTATTCGGTATGCGCTTGGGGCAAAAGGCCCTCAAAAGGCCCTCGCATTATCAGCAGGAACTGCCAGGCTTTGGGAGAAACAAGGAAGACCCCAAGGATAAAATATTGAGCTGATGAATAATGAAAAAGCCCCCTGAGGGAAAGCTTGATAGAGAAGTTAAGGGAGACAAAGACAAGGAGAAATACAAAGACAAGGTCAAAGCAGGTTAGACTTGGCAGACAGGTATTCATGCAGCCACCGAACCTTTCACGAAAAATTGAGTAGTGGAGGGATGGGGAGAATTACTCACTCTGGCCCAACACCTCATCACAGTTTAGAAGGTTGGTCATAGAAGGAGCTTCTGGAATGCCTTATATGTTGTTTCTTTCTCTCTCGATCTCAATTTCTTCCCCATCTCACTCTCCCTTACCTGATTTTGCTATGTCCCTCCCCTCATGGCCACGGTCTACCCAACTCCCCCCCAAAAAATTTTAAAAAAAAGACTACCCAACTATAACAAAAACCCTCACTGGGGTTATAGATCATTATAGGAGATTAAGGGGGTCCAAACATTGCTTTAAAAACAGTAACACCAATGATGGCGCCAAATTTCAGGAAACATCTGTACTTGAAGATTAATGAATGGAAAAGGTTTTCTTATTTTTTGCCTCACCACCTTTGTAACCTAAGACCTACTGAGTATTTCCATTTAGATGTCCTCATGGCTTTTCGAAATGAAATTTTTCCAAACTGTTTTCCTTCTTCTTTCTCCCCCAAATCTGTCTCCATCTTTTGCTCCTTCTATGTGATCCTCTTGGTAACGCAGACCCACACTCTCCCTCTCCCTTACCTTCAACACACTCTGATTCTCCTATTAGGCACCAAGCTTTTGTGACTTCCCCAAAGCTATATCTCTTTAAAATAGTTCTTACCTTCCATTTCTACTTACATTGTCCTGGGTCTGGCTTTCTGATCTCTCCGTTGGACTACTGGAATGGCCGGTAGTTTCGGCATTTGGTATAGATGTCCAATTGATCCACCTTTCTTCATCTTCACTGGTAACAACCCATTCACAGCTCTCATCAGCTTTCGCCTGTGCTACTTCAAAAACCTAACTGGTCTCTCCTATGAAGACTTTCCTGCATGTTTTGGCTGCATTGAGCTTTTTGCCCTGCAAAACTGTGTGCAGTGGCCCTCCTTGCCTGCTGTTCAGAGGATGCAGCCAATTATAGACGGAAAACAGGTGCTATGTAGTTAGGCCTAGGATGGTTGTCTGTACTGAACATGTACAGACATTTTTCCTGTCATTATTTCCTAAACAATACAGTATAACAACTATTTACATGGTGCTTGCATCGTATTAAGTATCATCAGTAATTAGAGATGTAGATTGTATGCAAATAGTACTGTTGGAGGGCCTGGTGCAGATGAGGGACTGCAGTCTGCCCCCTGATGGTCTAGACACTGCCCATGCTGGAGGGGGTGGTATCTCTGCAGTGCCTTGCTCCGAACTGTGAGCTTGTCATCCTGAGCAAGGGAGCTGCTGTGAGGCAGGTGGGTGAGAGTGTCCATTTTATGAGCCTTTAAAGAGGACCTAGGCACATGGGCTTGCTTTCTCTTTCTCATCAGAGCTGCTGTGGAAAGCAGCTGCCCCACTTGGCTGAGAGCCTCCACTCTCACCCCTCAGGACCCCCCCCACCTAGCGGCACCCCAGCACACCCTCCTGGCTCCTGAACCAGCAGCTCCACCTCGCACCACAGGCTGGTAACTGGACTTTCTCCCTCTCCCTCTCTTTCCATCCTGTGGCATAAATTGGTTTTGTTCTGTTTGCTGCACCAAAGGCCCTTTTGTTTGAATTTGTGGCAGTGGGTGGCTGGACCCAGAAGCAGGGAGAGAAGTTCAAACCCAATGATAATTCCTCAGACCCTTTGCCCAGTAGCACGATGCATTTCACACAAGGACACAAGCATCTGTGAAAGTGGGGGGCCCGGGTGCGAACTCCCTGCAGACGCCACAGGCGGAGCATATGTCACTATTCTGTTGTAAACTCTCCAGAGCGCTCTGAGCTACAGGAATGAAGAGGTAGGCAAATCCTCCCCCAAAAGTTGGTATATACCTGGGTAAAGTTGGTGAAAACAAGTTCAGTGCTCTGAAATCAACCCAGGGACATTACTATCTGAGAAGTGTTTATGCTGAATGTCAGACAAGAACAATTGAAGCCTTTGTCATTCTGAGCTGGAGTTGCTACTGTCCTCATCCTGCTCGGCAGCCTGGAGGCTCTGCAAGGTAGAGCAGGCTGAGATCAAAAGGGGGGTGGGCAATGCTAGACCATGCCACATTGTTGGTACAAATAAGCAGCCCAGAGTACACGAGCCGCCAGAGGGTGGGGAGGGGCAACGTGTCTCTAGTCAGAGGCTACATGTTTGGGACAAGTACCTTCCTGGCTACCGCGGCACGCCTGTCTATCAGGCCTGGGAGTCCGCGTCAGCCAGCAAGCTCTGGCCACACCTGAAGCTCCACACAGGTATGGAAAGGTTTGGAAAAGGCCTCGGTGAGAGAAAAAGTAGGAGTCACCTTGGAAACACAGATTTTTTTTTATATAATATATATTTTTATTGTTATTTATGTCTTTTACATTTTGCATTCCCCTTGGGTAGCCCACCACCAATTCACCCGTGATCCATCTCCATGGTCCCTTGTGTTCTTTTCTTTTTTTTTTTTCCATTTTTTTATTGTTATTTGTGTCTTTTACATTTTGTATTACCCTTGGGCAGCCCACCACCAATTCACCCGTGATCCATCTCC
>PVIJ01015460.1:0-36446 GCA_004024925.1 Scalopus aquaticus
GGGGGGGGGAGGGGGGGAAGAGGGAGCCGGAGGGAGGGAAGGGAAAGGGCACAAAATGGAATAGAAAAGAACACAAGGGACCATGGAGATGGATCACGGGTGAATTGGTGGTGGGCTACCCAAGGGGAATGCAAAATGTAAAAGACATAAATAACAATAAAAATATATATTATTTAAAAAAAATAAAATACAATAAATGTATATACCATACACTATGTGCCTTGTGCTAGTCTTAAGTTATGCTCTGACGAAATGTAGAGAGAAAACTATATCTAATTGGTAGGAATGTTGTTCAAAAAAAAAAAATTTCACAGCATATGCAAACATAAGGAAAAAAAAAAAAACACTTCAGTTTCACCCAAGATCACCAAATTCTTAAACTTTCCTCTTTGCCATTATTTCTGCTAAGATAATTATATTAGTTGTACAAAATTTTGAACCTTGGTTTCTCCAGAATCTTTTATGTTTAGCAGTAATTTTACAGTGAATGCAAGACAGAGTACAGGCATTAAGTTGAAATAAGAAGAGAATTCAAAGATTCCTGGAATAAATAAATAAAATTAGATATCAACAGTCTTATAATCAGAGTGATCTGATGGATAATAGAGCCCCAACTACTACAGGAAAGATTTTGTGGGTCAGCATCTAAATATGAGGCTATATACTCTGTAATCATAAAAAAAGTTTATTCTCAACATTTGAATCACCTAAATTCCATTTCCCATCAGAAAACATAGGTTCCTGGAAAAAAAATAATTAAGTGACAGGAAATTCTGAGCTCCCTTCATTTTCACTAGGAAGGGGAGATGCTGGCTAAAGTTATATTTTGCCAGAACTGCTAGAATATTGCCTCTGTATCTACACAGTCTCTCCCTTTCTCTCTGGGACTGAAACTGCACACACTGCTGAATATTTAATTTTTTCCAAATGTTAAGAGTGAACTTCAGGCCAGGAAGAAAGCTATCTTTGTCACAACTCCAGTGTATTTCATCTGAAAAGACTACTTATTCCTGGTTAACTAGTATAATGAACTCCCTTATCAACTATTTTAGAAGACGAAATTACAAGTATGCAGTGTACATAAGTGTTTCCTGAATTCTGTTGTCTCCACTACTTACATGGTTAGCTTTCAAGTATGTTTAACTGGTAAGTCCAAAAACAGGTGCCTTTTACTGCCAAAAATTACAAATACAGATGAATGCACACACACAAACACATATGTGCACAGATGCACATAAGAATGCACACACATACACACAAACACTTCTGTCACTTAAAGATTCAAAAACAATACATTACCCATTGTCAAGGCAAATTCACAGTTGATTGGATTACCTACAGCTAACATAAATTGTCATATGCATAATTGCCTCTGCTGAAATTCCCTTCCTTATTTCCTCTAGTAAAATTCCATGAAAATCCCAGTAAAATCCCAGTGCCCAACCTCACCACTTTCTTTGTGCCTCAACATGGCTAGAATATCAGCACACACATATAAGATAGTAATTATTTGTTCACTCAACTGGGTTTCTTGAAAACCATCACTCTGGATTAACCATCTTGGTGTTCCCAATAATCAGAATATTTTACAGCACATAGTAGACATTCAACAAATAACCACTAATGATTCATTCACTGGAGATTCCAAGATGAATACAAATCAGTAAAATAAGGTATCGTTTAAAAACCTGTGTGAAAATTATCCTGTTTAGGGCCTCCCTGGTGGCGCAGGGGTTAAGCGCTGCATGGTGGAGCTGTGGGCAGTGACAACGTGAGTTTGATGCTCAGCCGGGGAGAATCCCACATGGTGCAGCAGACCTCTCCTGCCTCACCGGCTGCTCCCCTCAGCAGTGTATTTTCGTCAGTCTGCCTGTTCTGCTCCCCACTCTGTCTCTGGTGAACCCTCTCGCCGCCCCACGCCTGTACCCCAGAGGTAAATAAATAAATAAATAAGCATAAATAAATAAATAAATCTTTTAAAAAATTATCCTGTTTTGTAACTGTTAAATTCATGGAGAGATTTATTAGATAAAAGTATAACTGGGACCCTATGTAATGGTCTATCCTATTTGTTGGTGTCAGATTATTGTCACTGTGTCCTCATTTGCATGCTCAGACAATGCCAGCCACTGCTGGAGACTGTATATTACAGATATGACTGGAATTGAGATAATCAGAAATGTTTGCACAAATATGGTAAAGTTAGAATATCACCTGAAGAACCTCACAGTCACTTCAAACTAGCCCTTATTCTCAAACTTTTCTTTATTGCTAGTTTTTTAAACAAAGAATATGGGTTCCTATGCATTGCTTATTTATATTTTTAGCCTCCCCATTAATTGAGTGTCCATTGGGAAAGAAGAAAAGAGAAGATTGAAGAGGTGGAACGGATGTGCCTTTCATCATGAAGATTTATCCAGAGGTAACAAAAAAGACATTTGTTAATTTCCCTCCCGAGTGGGTTTTGGAGGCTTTCCAGTGCTCAAACAAAGGGAGCCTCATTAGCTAATTCCAGAGCAGACAACTGCTACAAAGCTGTAGCTTTGAGTTCAGGGCCCTTCTACAGTGAAAATTATGGAGCCCCTCCATCATTCTGGCATGATTAACCAACAAGAACCTAACAGTGAGCATCCTCTAGTATACCTTTTGATCCACCACTTTGAACAACAAATGGTCACTTGTCTCCTTCTCCTTATTCTGACCAGCAAGGGAAGCCACCTCAGCACACAAAATGTGTGATGCCAATGATGCTGCCCATCAAAATTACTCTACCTTGAATAACCCAAATTAATAGACATATGGCATAAAGAGCGTTAAAGAATATCACAATAAAGCCAAGATTTAACTAAGATGTAAAAACCTACAGGTAAAGTAAAAATAAACTATGAAAGTGGCTCTAATACGTTCTGATTACCTTGACAGCTAATGCAAGGCAACAGGACCATCATAGCAAATAAGCCCCAAAAGGGAGGCATACTATTCAGATCCTGGGACTTCTTCTTTCAGACCACTTAGTAATATACAGATTTTAGTCTTATCACTGTTTCTATTGAAAACACTACCTGAAATAATGATCTAAGAGTGCATCCTGATAGAGGGCCAGGTACCACCTTGGAGAGCTCCCAGATGACCATCAAGGCTAAAATGCAAGTGATCACAAAGAGAGCAATGGTCTGAAGATTTCCTGACACACAGGTCAGCCATTGCTGTCCATATTGCTTATTTTTTTAAAAGATTTATTTATTTATGCATACAAGCTGGGGTGCAATCCAGAGGTGTGGGGGGTGAGAAGGTTCACCAGAGTGGGGAGCAGAACAGGCAGATTGACTGAAATACACCACTGAGTGGTGCAGTGGGCAAGGTAGGAGAGGTCTGCTGTGCCATGTGGGAATCTCCCGGCTGAGCATCGAATTCACGCCGCAACTGCTGACAGCTCCACAGCACTGCGCTTAACCCGCTGCGCCACCAGGGAGGCCCCATATAGCTTATTAGTGGCACCTTGGAAGGAAGGCTGAGTTGTCAATAGCACAAGAGTTACATTTGGTTGTGCAGCTTCACATTGACTGTAAGTCAAATCACGTTTTTAAAGGATCAAATAAAGAACTTGTGTTTTGAGAAACAAAAGCAATAGTAATTTTGTGATTCTTTTCCCTGTTCTAAACGGTGTGTGATTACATGGTTAGAGTGGGATTTAAACTGCATTCTCATCTTAATAGAAAATTTTCTTTTGGACCTCCCTGGTGGTACAACGGGTTAAATGCAGCGCTGTGGAGCTGTCAGCGGCTGTGGCTGTGAGTTTGATGCCCAGCCGGGGAGAGTCCCACATGGTGGAGCAGACCTCTCTGTCTCGCCCACTGCTCCCCTCAGCAGTGTGTTTCCGTCTACCTGCCTGTTCTGCTCCCCACTCTGTCTCTGGTGAACCCTCTCATGTCCTCACACCTCTGGCCTGTACCCCAACTTGTATGCAAAACATTTTAAAAAAAGGAAATTTTCTTTGAAAGTACTTAGCATTGTATGAGAAAAATCATATAGAAAATTGGATTTTTCTAAGACTTTTCCAATTTTTTTTTAGGTTCACAGTAATTTTTTTTTATTTCGTTATTCATATTTTACATTAAAGTGTGTTCCCCGTAGGTTACCCATCACCTGTTCACCCGTGAAGCCATCACCATAGTCCCTTGTGCTCCGTTTTTCCCCCCTCTTGACTTTTCCATTTTAATTAATATTCATTTGCCCTTTCCAGTACAGCACACCAATCCAACACATGAAAAGGGGGGGGGGGGAGGAGGAGAAGTTCCATAGACTATATTAAATACTGACAATTAGTTTCCATTTGGTTTCACCAAATTTTCATTAACTGGAGGAATTTTTTCCAAACATTATTGACATGAGGAAGACTTGTGTCCTAACCTACTCCAAATAGAGAAAATATGAAAAAATAACTAAAACATGACCTAACTGTAATAAAGGTCATGGGTCACAAAAAAATCAAGTACTAGAGTATGTAGGGAAGGCAAAAAAAATACCCCATTTCACAAAGAACGGAAGTGTAAGCTAAACCCAGGTAGGCCAGATAACCTATTGAGGTAGAAAGAGAGAACATGGAAAACAAGGCACAGAGATCTAAGAGAATTGAAGATATGAGAGAACAATAAGACATGTATGGTTCCAGCTTGGGACTCAGAAGGGGATGAAAGTAGGACAGAAAGGTCAAAAGGTATATTAGGTGCTGAATACCACAATAAAGAGGTAGCAGGTATTTTCATTAGTTCTTTCCTGCTTACTAATTGAGTATCTTGACAGCCTTCGAATCAACCTAAGTCAAACTCTTTCTGTTTTAAGGAAAATAACTCTGGAGAATTTTTGGATAGCAGATTGAAGAGGAGGGTGTTCAGAGGCAAAGGCATGGAACATGCTGAAAGAGGACTAGCTTCTAGATGTAATTCAGAGGTTGACTAAGTAAGACTTGGTCACTAGTTGGTTTGAAGGTGAGAGATGAGTCGGGGCTGTTCATTAATAATCCCAGATGCCAAACAAAGGAGGTAAGCCACAGATGAGATAAATGATAGTGAGAAGACTTGAGCCACAATAAAATGCCAAAAGGTATTTGTAGAAAATATACCTGGTAGATAGTTAAAGACATGTTTACAGTTTAGATTTAGGAATAACTCAAGAATTACTCATAATTGTTGCTGACAAATGGAAGGATAAGACCATTTATGGAAAAGTGTTATTTTAAATAAAGTTAATAAAAATGAGCTTATTTCTAATTCCTAAATATCTTCTTGTTCTTAGTGAACTGGTAAAACCTTTTTTTTTAATGTTTGTATAAATAATGCAGGCTTTGTCTTTGACGACCCTTAACTTATTCAGTTCTCATCTCCCAAAGGCAGCAGACAAGCAAATATGAAACAGCATTATGAACTGGCTTCACATCACAGCATTACATTAATTACAGTAATGGGGACATAACTGGAGGGAGGTAGAATAGTTAAAAATAAGGAAAATAAAATTTTAAGAAAATAAAATGAGAAAACACTGTACATGGCTATAAAGCTTGAAGTTAAGAAGGAAGACCTGGGTGAACATTTTATTTTTCATTCAAAATTAAGAGAGATGGAAAGAAACGATAACCACTGTCAACTAACTCAGTTGGTGCTCTCTCTTGGAACAATAAAATGGTTTTACAGCCAGCAAAATCTTGTTAGGAGATACCTCATTATGACATAATTTCACATATTCTACACATAATAACTAGATGGCTGCTATGAAATGTTTAGCTTATAACTGGGTTATTAATTCTAGTCACACAACACAAAAATTGTAAAGAAAGTCTATTGTGCTACTCTGTTTTTAAATGCAGAGGCAACACTCTTGCAGTGGGTGAGTAATATCTTGCTCCTAGATATGTATTATTTAGCCTACTCAGTGCTTTAAAGGAAAGAAAATTTAAATATAGATAATTAATGAATTCTAGACTTCTGCTTTGTCTTGAAAAATAAGAAAATTTTATAAAACCTGTTCCACATCCTGTGTGATAATGATCACCAACAATTGAGCAGTGACTGATTCCTTGAGACTAGACGGTCTGGCATGCCAAAAGTCCCACTGTTTTGTGTTGCCCCTTTGACATAAAATCAAGAATTAGTGCCAGTCTTACCTGAGCAATTGTTCTCCTGACCTCAAGCCCAACTGACTTTTTTATTTTATACTTGTCTATAAGCATTTGTGATTTTAACTGCTGCTTTAATTTAATCAGATGAAAGTGACCTCTAAGATTACTTTAGAATAAAACCATCATGATATGGTATCTAGCTCTGGATCTAGCATGGATCCCAGGGCACTATATAATGGCTGCATATATTCTGGAGCAAACAGTATATATGCTAGTGAAAGAGGGGTCAGAGGAGGCTTATAGAAATGAGAGCTTGATCCAAACATGAAAAAAAGAGTGTTGTAGCTTGGAAAAGAAGAGGGATGAGCTTCAAGTGAAAGTATGGTAGACTCAAGCTTTTTACCCAGAATGACAAAATAAATATGAAGGATATTTGTAAGGTGGGATCAGAGTGCAGGGTAGAAAGCATAGACAAGTCCTTATCCTGTGGACAGCTCAGTGACTCTGTGACATCTCTTAGAAACAAGGTAACAAAGAACAGAAGCAGAATTCAAATCCTTAGGAATAGGGCTGGTAAGCAGGTAGAAGGGTAGATAGAAAGAAATAGACAGTGATCCCATTATTCTGAGTTGAGTAAATCTCCCCCAAAACCTTGTAGTCATGCTTTTCATAGTGGACAGGTGTATGAGAAGTGCTTTGGGTCCTGGAGTCTCAAATAAAAGGGTAAATTTAATATTTCATTTTTTAAGAAGTAGCATAATTTCACTCATGATGAAGACCCATCAAAAAACTTGACACACCTCAATATTGACACACCTCAATATAATAAAGGCCATATTTGACAAAACCACACCTAACATAATTCTTAATGGTGAAAAACCTGAAAACTTTTCTAGTAAGATATGGTACAAGACAAGGCTGTCCATTTTCACAACTACTATTCAACTAACATTGGAAGTTCTAGCTAAAGCAATTGGCAATAAAAGGACATCAAAGGAATCCAAATTGGGAAAGAAGAAGTAAAGCTATCATTATTTGCAGATTACAAGATAATATACATAGAGAATCCTAAAGACTTCACTAAAAAACTAATTGATACAATAAATTAGCTCAGCAAGCAGCAGGAAATAAAATCAATACACAAACTATCAGTTGCCTTCTTATATGAAAGCAATGAGCTAAAAGAGGAAGAAATTAAGAAAACAATTCTATTTTCAATGTCATCAAAAATAATTAAACATCTAGGAGTAAACCTAATAAAGGAGGACAACCTATATAATGAAAATTATAAGACATTCTTAAAAGACATTCTTAAAAGAAATTTAAGACACAAAGAAATGGAAAGACATTCCTTCCTTGCTCATGGATTGGAAGAATTAACATCGTCAAATCACCATCTATTCAAAACCATATACATATTCAATGCAACTTCCATAAAAGTTTCAGTGGCATGCTTCAAAGAAATTGAACAAACATTACTGAAATTCATATGGTAACACAAAAAGATCCTCAATAGCCAAAGCAACCTTGACAATGTAGAGGGAGAATGGCAGTATCACACACCCAGATTTCAGACTATATTACAAAGTTATAATAAACAAAACAGTATGAAGCTGGAAAAAAATAAGACACACAATCAAATGGAATAGAACTGAGAATTCAGAAATAAACCCATACTTATATGGACAGTTAAGCTACAACAAAGGAGTCAAGAATATAACCTTGAGCAAGGAGATAGTCTTCAATAAACGATGCTGGGAAAACTAGACAGTTGTGTGCAAATTTCACTCCTAGGTGTCTACCTAAATAATAAAAAACACTAATTTGAAGAGAAACTTATACTTCTATGTTCATTGCAGCACTATTTGCAATAGGCAAGCTATGGAAACAACCTAAGTGCTCAAATACAGAGGAGTAGATCAGAAAGAGTGTGTGTGTGTGTGTGTGTGTGTGTGTGTAATACTACTCAGCTATCAAGAAAGATGAACTCTTGCCATTTGGGACAATATGGATGAAATTGGAGAAGATGGTGCTAAGTAAAATAAGTCAAAAAGAGTAAGACAAATATTGCATGGTGTTACCTATATATGGGATATAGAGA
The DNA here is from genome assembly GCA_004024925.1 of Scalopus aquaticus. Lineage (NCBI taxonomy): Eukaryota > Metazoa > Chordata > Mammalia > Eulipotyphla > Talpidae > Scalopus > Scalopus aquaticus. The sequence continues at coordinate 8,217 of PVIJ01015460.1, forward strand.
AACCAAACAAAGGGTCAGATAAAACCATACTAACAACAAATCCTAGAAATCTAACTATAGAACAGAGGCTATCAGTGGGAATGGGGGAGACGGAGGGGTGAAAATAAAGTGTGGAAGGAGCACAATGGATTATGGGGAGGAATTGTGGGTGCTTGGTGGTAGGTGTATTGTAATAACAACATCTGAAGGAGGAGATCCTATACCTCTAAAACACAAACAACAAGAAAATCAATCTTACTTCTGTTTTTAAAAAAATCACTTATATGTAGATATAGAGAAATAAAACAAAGGATCAGACAAAAATAAATCAAAACAAAACCCTAAAAATATGAGTGAAGAATTGAGGCTACCCGAATTGGAGGGTAGGGTGGAGAGTAAAAGGGATAAGGGGCATAATGGACTATGGTAGAGGATTACGGGTGCTGTGGTGGTGGGTAAAGTACAATGACAAACATCTGTAGAGGTGTTAATCTATACCTCTAAATCATTCATAATCTGGTAAACCAATGTTACCTCAATAATAATAAAATAGAGGGAGGGATGAAGTGAGAGAGGGAGAAGGAGGGAGGGAGGGAGGGAAGAAGGAATAGCAGTGACAATATCTCTGGAATGCCATGATATGAACATTACAGCAGAGTCTGCCCACCTAAGTGGTTTTAGACTTTTCGGTTGTTTTTATGTCCTAATTAATACTGGCCTCCTTATCAATGCATGCACATATACCCAGATAACCACATACATCTGTTGTAGTTTAAAAGATAGTATTAAAGAGTTATATCAAGTTTTGAGATTGCATATTTTTCCAAGAAATCAGAAATGTGGGGACAGTAAGTGCACTCTGGGGAAAGAATGGACAATTGTACAGTCAACGGCTGGCCTCATAATGATTTTGTTAGAAAAGTCTATTAGGGATTTTCATGATTTTACCCTCAGATGACCCCTTTTACTAATGATGTCATAAAATACTAGGGTCATGTCCCCTGAAGCCTTCTAGAATTAGTTGGGCAACAGTGTGCCTCAGCTCTTAAATTTTGTAAACAGTATTTCAATTATAAAATAGTTTTTGATCTACAGAGAAGTTAAGAAGAATTTCCACGTGTTCTGTATTCAGTTTCTAATGTTTAAATATTATATTAATATGGTACATTTGTCACTATTATAAACCAATATTGACACATTATTAACTAAAATATACTTTATTCCAATTTTCTGAAATAGTGTTTATCTAGGCTGAAATAGTGTCTAATTTTCTTCAATTAAAAAATACCTTTTTTCCCCCTTTCCCACTCAGTATTCTTTGCAAAGATGTCACCAAGTGCAGCAGGCACTTAGTAATGGGGAGTTATATCTTCATTTCCTTGAGGGGTACATACCTATATAACTACTCATAATTCTTCTGCATGGGAGCTGTGTCTGTTTTTCCCCATTTATTTACACAATTTGTCAATATCAGTAAAGACAGAGGTGCTTTTTTCATGTTTGGGGTTATAGTCCAATGTTACTTTATTATGTTGTTCAAATTAGCTTTGGTCATTGAAGCTTCCAGTTGCTCCTGTGTCTCTATGACATACCCTTACAATTCATTTTGGTTTTCCTTTTCTTTCTGTCTCCATCTATTTTTGTATTTTCATATTTTCTGTCATAATAAGATGTTCTAGGCTTATCTTGGACATCTCCTGCTTAGTCTGAGAATCAGCCATTTCTCCAAGATCTGTGGTTCCTTTTCTTTGAGAATGTTATTAGAAAGCAAGATCCAGTGCTAGTGTCCTGGTTTTTAAGGTGTCAGAAGAAGTGAGAATCTTTAGCCCAATTTCTGCCCCTTTTCTACATATCCTTTTCTATATTTGGATTTGCAGAGCCTACCATCCAGATTCTCTGATTTAATTCTGTGGCTTCACATCTCTCCCCTGCTGAATCACCTTATGCTACTTCCTTTACCCTGCTGCTTAAGTGTTTCTGTAGATTCTAATGTTTGACCTTAAAATATTTTGGGTTTTATATTCTTTTCTTTTTTATTTGTGCTGTGACACTTTCCCCTTCAAGTTCTGACCTTAAGTTTCATGCACCTGATGTACTCCTGGGTTTACATGTGATGGAAAACAATCTCTCTTCCATTCAAAGACCATTCAAAGAAACTAAAGATATTTGACTGACCAGGTTGGAAAATATTAAAGGAACTCAGAGTATAAAAAATACATAAAAGATTGAATAAAGTCAACAAAAACAGGAAAGAAGATGAAAGGCTGCATATTCCTAGAAGTTGATATTGGAACATGGCATGATAATAAAAGACCATGAATGCTGTATTCAAAATTTTAGATCTCAGTTCTACCACCTCCTGATTTTGTGTCATTGCACAAACCAATTAACTTCCTTGAGTTTTAGTGTCCATACCAATAAAATGGAGATATTCAGGGTATTCATCTAAAGCAATTACTGTTAGTGTCAACTGAGTAAATATATGTATTTAGAACAGCTCTTGGAACAGAGAATGCTCTATATAAATATGTATTATTCTTAGAAATAATATCAGAAAAGTCAATAATAATCCATAGAATAACATTTTTTTTTGTTTTGTTTGGGGTTAGGAGTGTGACATCATATTCTGTATGGGGTAAATACAGAAAGTTTGTGGCTAGTGTTTAAAACAGAGGTGTAATGACACAGAGGAAGTAGAGATAGATAACTTCTCTATTTTTTTTTTTTTTTTTGCCACAAGAAAAATGATCTTTACTCCAGAAGAATTATAGTACACATAGTTATCAAGGAAGACAAACTCAAGGTAGAAGAAAAAATAATAGGGGCACAATTAGAATCTCCCAATGAGTACAAGGATAAGGCTGGAATGGAGTGTTATGCTGGACATCAAGAGAAATTTTATATACGATTTTGGCAACATCGTTAGGAGTATCAATAATTAAGAAATAGATTCAAAAATCAGAAATTGAGAATGATGGTCCAATTTTCAAACATGGGACTGCATATAGAATAGTATAAAATATTTCAAATCAAACATGGGAGAGCAGAATTAGACACATGTCTATTTCAAGACCGAAGTTAGGCTCCATGAAATTCAATTAGGAGAAACATCATAGAGTCAGAAGCAACTTTCTGAGAATTGGAGCTGTCCAAATATGGATAATCAGGTCAAATCTGAAGTCATTCATTTGTTCAAAGTGAAGCCACTCTTTACTACTGGAGTGAGTCACTGTATCTCAAAAAGCACAGATACATATGCTGCTTCTCTTCCTGATTCTACATAGTGTAAAACTTCGTCTGCTTCCCCCAAATCTATATCCCACCTCCAGGCAAGGAAAGTTCCAAAAGAAGTAAAAGACACTGCTTCAGCTTCAAGCTCAAGTGTAGGCTGTTTCAAAAGCTCTGCTTTTTGGATAACAGAGTTTATGCAGCTATTTAGTAACATTACCCTTTGATACTCTTTCTTCCAGATTACCAGCTCCTTCAGGAGACGTGAGAAGCAGAGTATGATGCTCACATTTTGAGCTTCCTGTATAAAATGCCATCAAATAGAGCCCAACTTCCATTGTGACCTTTAGCAGGAGACCTGGTCACTGAATGATCTTATACATGAAACGTCCAGGAGAAGGTTTCTGCCTTGGACAGGAAATGGGACTAAAGTGTTCTTTAAAATTCTGTAGCAAGTGGTCTGATAACTATGACCTGACTTTTTGAAGATGACGTTCCACACAAAATCCTTGATCACATCTCTGCCACCACAGTAGAGCTTCTCTCCCAAATCTTCTGCATCAGCGATATCACATTGCAAAGAAGATCACAAGTTTCTCTATCCTTGCAAAATGTCTGCCTTTTCCTACCGGAAGTATATCTGTCTTAAGTTTCACCTGACCTTTCACTTCTCCCTCTCTCCAATTACTACACACTGGTTTTTAAAATATCTTCTACATATATATTGTTTTGTTAGAGTATTCAAATTTTAGAAAAAAATATTTATTGTTCACTAAATAATTGGTATTATATAGGGGTGGGGAGCAGGTGAGGTCTTTGGATAAATACCTTCCAAAGGGCATCTTGGAATGTTCAGCCTTTGTTGACAGAGGGCATGTTAGACTTAGTTATTATGCTTTGAAGTTAATCTGCTTGGTTCAGCTTCCTCTTTTGCATATATATTTTAAATTCAAAGAATGCCAAATGCCACGTCTGGGGTCATTTTTCTCACAGATCCAAGTGTCTGACTCAGCCTTTGAATCATTTATCTAAAATCTCAAAAAGGGCTATGTTTTCTAAAACAGATGGTTACATTAATCTCTACATTCTTTTAAAAATATTTTTGCTTAAGACATTTTGGCTTACAGCATTATATGGACTTGAGGTTTACAAAATTATCAATTGATATAAATATTTATATGCTGTATTATAATTGCCAACAAAAGTCTGATTTCTATCCACCATCATAGAATTGACCCCTTTTTCCTGGTTTACCTGTCTCCCATTCTACTTCCTTTCTGGTAACCACCATTTTGTTCTTATAGTCTAAGAATTTGTTTTGTCTTGCTCTATGTGAATGTTTGTTTCCTTTTCATTCACAGATGAGTGATATCATAAGGTGTTTTTATTTCTTTGGCTTATTTCACTTAGTACAACAAGTTCCCACCTTTCTAGGTTTCTTTTTCAAGACTGAGTTATACTCCATATTATTCTACCATGTATATATACCACACCTTTATTCATTAATTTATTCATTTAGGTTGTTTCCAAACTTGGGTGTTGCAAATAATGTGATGCACCATAGAATGCATTCATCACTTTGAATTAAGTGTTTTATAGTCTTCATATAAATTCCCAAAAGTAGAATAGCTGTGTCATATGATATTTCTGTGTAATTTCCATACTGTTGTCCATAGTTGCTGAAGTTTACATTCTGACAGTGTCTGAGGGTTCCTTTTTTTCCATATCCTCACCAAAACTTGTTTCTTATCTTTTTGAGAACCACTACTTTCAGTAAGTTCTCTCTAAACATAAAGTAACACAGATAGGAAAATACAAAGGCAATAGATTTGGTTGGGACCAGTCACCAAAAATGGGAAACAAATAATAGATGAAGACTACGATGATGATGATGATGGTGGTGGTGGTGGTGGTGGTGGTGGTGGTGGTGATGATGTGACAATAATGACAATGATAGTACAAATACATAGTAGTACAAATAGCACATGAGAGAGCATTTAGGGGAGAACTAAAATTTGACTAATAACACTGCATTTTATATTTGCTGTATCCGAAATGATTTATCCACTTGCTAAAAAACAACCACCTGACCCTCTTAGACTATTCTGTAATATAAGAAAAAATAAAGAGAGAAACATGTCCCTGGAGTGACATTTTCTTATGCAAACTAATGTAAATCACACATCTCCGTGTTGAAAGCTTGTCTGACAAGAATTTCCAAAGCACAAAACAAATCTCATAACAGGTTAACTTGCACGGGGCTGATGTTGGTAAAGGACTTTCAGTACTTCAGAGAAGGCTGGAAAATAATTTCCTTGCTAGGAAAAAATGTACCCAAATATCATGGTGTATTAAGGGATTAGTGTTAGCTTAAAATATTCTTTCTTCTCTTCACTACAAGGAATAATCTTTTGATCTAATCTAAGTGGTAATTTAATTTGAATGCATGTGAAAGAAATGAAAGGTTGAACAGAGTTTATAGAGATGGAGATGGTAGGAAAATGAGATGTCTCTTCACTACAGGGGGGTCAATTTGGTAAGTTGCTATATATGTCAGGCTCACTGCCACATGTGTCCTAACGGTTATGATTCCATTTGGCCATTAAGTAAAGACAGACCCTTAAAATGTAGGTGTCTTATTTCAGAACAATTCTGAAGACGATCTGTTATGTTTGGTGTTTTCATATTTCTTTTAAATAAATATTGATGTTCAAAATTTCCCTGTTAGCTATCATTTTTAGAGGAACTAAACCAAAATTCAGAAGAAAAAAATTTCCCAAGTTCATGCAGCAAATAACTGGAAGAAAAAGGATTCAAACTCACATTTTCCTACCTATAGCTAAATCTTAACTGTGTTTTGAGCAAGCAGTTTCCTCTCTTGATAATGTATATTTCACAGATCAAAAAGGATAGGTGGGAAAGAAAGAAAAAAAAAACTTTAAATCTACTGACAGAAAAGGAGTATTACCTACAAAACAGAATGACAAGCACAGGAGAAAACTTTCCAGAATGGCAATGAGACAAAACAAAGCTCAACTATGTTTCTCCTATATATTAAGAAAGAGACCCTTTCCCTCATGACATAAACCCTGGATTACATCACCCTCTTTGGATATGCAGAACTAATCCTTGGTCTTATATTAACATTTTCCCAAAGAAACCATAGAGGCATACCACAATTTCAGAATACTCGAGATCAGTACTGCCCAACAGAAATATACTGTGAAGCACAGATAAATTTTCTAATAGCCACAAAAATAGTACAAAAATGTGTTAAATTAATTTAATAATGTACCTCATGTAGCCCAATCTATTAGAATATTATCATTCCAATATCTAATATAAAATTATTGAGATAGTTTATATCTTCTGAATATTATTTCTTTACAACCTAGTATATATTTTACACTTTAACTCTACATTGTAATTCAGACACTAAATTTTTGAAGCTTTAGGAGAAACATAATCCTGTCAGAACAGTAAAGTTGTATTGAGTGGAAAATATTTTAAACTGCTTCATTTTTTAATTTAAATTAATTATACTAAAATAAAAGTAGAAGCTCATTTGCTCATTCATGCTAACCATATTTTAATTACTCAATAGCCACATATGTCTAGTAGTTATATTAAATAACACAGTTCTAGATTAGCACATATCTAAGATTTTCATAGTAAGCAACCATGAAAATAAAAGCTAAATCCCATGTATTCAACACATACAGAATGGAAGACATTTGCTGAAAATAGGTATTCAAAACATCTTTTCATCTTTTAATGACTGTTCACCCTAAGCATAAGACAAGGTAGGGGGTACTGCAGGCAGGTGTGGTCTGTTTTGCAAACTATATTCTTTAGGAGAACAGAGTATCACTGGTTGGAAAGAATGGAGGTGGCACTGGCAAAATGCAAGCTGGCTAATATACCTACCATCAAAGACTTCTGCAACTGAGTAGTTTTTGAGAGATATTTTGCAATCCTGCCATCAAGCACTAATGAAAAACTATTAATTTTCAACTAAAGTATGCATAAATGATGTTGTATAGAATTGACAATTGCTAAATTACTGAACAAGCTATACACAAGTAATCTTGAAATTGTCAAAAACATGCAAAAAGTGAAAATCCTTATGATGTCTAGGAAACATATGTTTAGAAGAAGTCACTTCTATTTTAAAAAACAAATGTAAGAGAAGCCCAAAGGTATTCAGATGAACTATAAGGCTATTCTTTCATCTGTTAGATAAACTCCGAAGACTCAGAAATTTTCTCCTTTAAGCCATCTTTCCTATATTTATTTCCCAAAGGATTTAGGTTATCTTCACTCAAGACCTGTATCCCTCCTATTATGGGAAAATTCTTATCCCAAAGTAATGAGAAATGAATGTTCAGAATATCACTTGCAAAAATGTCATTCTTCATAGGTTTGAAGTGGCACTTGCAACACTTTGGCTCCAACTTATTCCTGGGACTGTCTCCATTTAAAAGAATGTACAATCAAAATATATGTAATTATTCTACAGAATATAGTGTCTCTAGGTGGTAATTTGTACTCTTTTTTTTTTCCCTTGGCCCTCAAAAATTTAAAGGATCTGACACACTAATAAGGATCACTGACTCTCGGTGACATTGACTTTCACGAGAGCAGGGGAAGGATGGAATTCTAACACGTGCCTTGCTCCAGTGATTCTGACAACCTCCTTTTTACTTCATCTAGACTGAGTGCCACTAGTACATCAATGCATGTATGTCCTGTAACAACAGATAAATATATAGCTGGACATTATTTTTAAAGAAACTTTTATATTTAAACGAATGTGTCACTTTTTCAACAAAACTAGTATGAAAGCACCCTCATTTGCAAAACAGATGTCACTATTGATTTTTGCATTATAAAAGGAAACTTCAAAAGGTTTTTCTAAGCAATGAAATGCCCTAAAACATTTAAATCATCACTCAACTTTAAAAATAAAAAGATTTACATACAGTACCTTAAGAGGGCATCTATTGTAGAGGTAAGTGCATCCCTACCAGTACAATAATCATGTGTTCTAACTGAGGTTATTATCATTTTATTATTCAGGTTAGTGGAGCTGTCTCAATTGCCTGTGGTGCTGAACAGACCAAGCAAGGCATATTATGTCTGTTGTTAACATTGTACTTTTTAAAATCTGTGATGTCTCTTTGTTAAGTAAGGATCCATCAAATTGAAAGTTATTATCTCTGCTACCATAATTAAATTGTGTTTCATTCTGAAGTGGCACTGGATCAATGAAAAACAATACATCTATAGGTGTCCTTTTTAGTTTTTTTGCTTTTCCCAAAGTTGATTTTAAAATGTTGTTTAATGGGCCTCCCTGGTGGTGCAGCGGTTAAGCGCTGCGCTGTGGAGCTGTCGGCAGCGGCGATGCGAGTTCGACACCCAGCCGGGAAGAATCCCACATGGCGCGGCAGACCTCTTCTGCCTTGTCCGCTGCTCCCCTCAGCAGCGTATTTCTGATCTGCCTGTTCTGCTAACCGCTCTGTCTCTGGTGAACCCTCTCGCCACCCCACACCTCTGGCCTGTACCCCAGCTTGTATGTATAAATAAAAAAAATAAATCTTTAAAAAATGTTGTTTAACACATATGTCTACAAATACACATATATCCACAAATGTTTTCTGAAGCACCTTTGGTCTCTCATTTTATAAATACTAGAGTTTTATTTCCTCAAGACAAATTATTGTAATTCTTCTGATTTACTGAACTGATATTAAAAACATGCAGTAATGGTGGGGGAGAGAACTTTTTCTCAAAAATGAAATCTAAAGAGTTTATTCAAGAGTCCTTTATGAGAAGGGGCTAAGAAGGGACTACCAAACTAATCACCCTCACACATAACTATGGCAGGGAGATTTGAGGAGGACTGGGAATAGGTGAGAGAGAACTTCCAGAGATTTCAGAGCACATGAAAAAATGCTGTGGACTATATAACTATATGCATTTGTCAAAACTCATGAAATAGTATGTTTAACTGAGTATGAGCATTTTTGTGTGTACTTTATACCTTAATAACTAAAAGCTAAGATAAGACAAAACAAACCATTCTTTATCCAAACATTAAAATGAACTCTAGTATAAGAAATTAGTTCTGGGGGCCTCCCTGGTGGTGCAACGGGTTAAGTGACAGCACTGTGAAGCTATCCAGAGCCACTACAGCATGAGTTCAATCCCTGGCCAGGGAGATTCTCACATGGCACAGCAGACCTCTCCTGTCTCGCCCGCTGCTCCCCTCAGCAGTGTACTTCAGTTGATCTGCCTGCTCTCCATCCTGTCTCTGGTGAATCCTCTCACCACCACCCCCCAATCCTCTGGCCTACACCCCAGCTTGTATGCATAAATAAATAAATCTTTAAAAAAAATTAGATCTATTATAAAAAAGGTGATGGATCAAAAGGAATTCAGTTATATGAAAGGAAGGATACAAGTAAACCAGAGGACAACTATCACAGATTCAGAAATGGCATTACTACAAAACCCTTAAAATATTAAATTAGAAATCTATGAATTCATGCAAATAAGAAAAAAACCTTATTCATATTAAATAGATTATATTAAATTAAAAAAACATGAAAATTAAAAACAATATACAGGCTAGTTTTAATGCCCAAAGGTGGACTAATGAATCATCTGCCTTTAAAATATATTGAATAGGCTTATTTTTGTATTTCTTCATTGAAGATTTTTTTTTAAGTTAAAACTTTACTTTGTGTTTTTCTCTCAATTGTGATTCTTTGAAAATATTGATTAAGGTACATGCCAACGTAGAATAAGAAAAAACTTTTATGTATATTTTAAATAATTGAAATACAAGTTTGCTTATTGATAAAGATAAAATAAAGGGTAATAGCTCAAATCAGGGTCAAAGAGTGATCATGATGATTCCTAAATGGAGACTCCACTGAAGGCATGGTGAGTGAAGGGTGAACCTTCACAGGGAAAGAAAAAGGAAAAAAGAAAATAAGAAGGAAAAGCAAATACTTTTAATTTCATATATTTTTAAATAAATAGTATGTTTTATGCCCACAAGCATCACTAGCATATATTTTCATAAATATTTTTAATCTAAATGTTTCCCACAGCCAAAGACATTGTGAATAAATTTCATAAATAAATTTTTTTTTATAGCAAGTCTCTTCCTGGGTGGCAGCCCCAGGGCCCAATGCGGTTAGAGAAAATATTATTCCCATGTTCTCTTTCCTCCACCAGCTACCATAGCATCTCTCTGTCCCATTAATATTCACAAGGGATTTGTTTTATACTAGGTGAGAAGTGAGGGGTTTTGTGAGAGTTAAGGTTCTGAGAAACCTTAGAAAGATGAAGGGAGCGATAGGGTTTGAGAGATGATTTATGGGCAAAAGTTGAGAGAACAGTCAATTCAAGAGACTGTAAAATGTGACACACAAGAGGAATTTCTTGTTAGCCCATTGACACCACTCTATGGCACACAGTTGGTAGAGAGGCCACTGATTCCACCTTTCTGGGAAGTTGAGTGTCACCCAGTGGGTTGCAGTGTTGGGAAGAAGCAAGCCTCTGCCCTGAGAACATAGGGAAATGGCTTACATGGTCGGCCATATGCAATCAGATTGGAGGCCAACAGTCCATGGGCAAAGTGGTGGTAGAGAAAGAAATGAACATGAACTTCAATGTCATATGCTATTTGAAGAAAATAAACTGTTTTGGGGGTACTTGTGACACATTCTAAAAGATGTCCCAGAAAAAACTGGTTGCTATTTTAAGGTTGTTAATTTTTGACAGTCAACCCAGTATTAGTATCATAAACTTGAGGGTAGTTGGTAGAGTAGAATTATTGTAATTCTTCTTATTTACTGAATTAATACTAATAAACAGGCAGTAATGAGGGGAGAACCTTTCCTCAAAATTAAATCTAAAGAGTTTATTCAAGAATCCTATACGAGAAGGGACTAAGATAGGAACTACCAAACTAGCCAACCTCACACTGGTAGGGAGATGTGAGGAGGACTGAGATTGGGTGAGAGAGAATATGTGTTATTTGCTGATATACTTTTCAGCAGATTCCAGAAATATTTCATTGTCCAAACAAGGGAACTGTGCAAATAAAATACATATGACTTCATGATTTATAGACTCTACTACCGCAAACAAAAGTGGGCTGAACATGTGTTCCTGGATAAAATCTATTACTCATGTTTCTTCAAGCCACATGTACATAATGCATTTTCTATTTTATGTCACAAATTTGGTTTCCATTTCACAGTCACTCAACATTTATTTAATTTTTATTACATCCTATACAATGTACTGTTGTTATTTTACCATAAAGTTTAAGTCAGCTCAATTTTAGCATCAGAGCCTCATTAAGAGTGAGCAATTTGGTGCTTAATGAGTTGTTAACCCTGAGTAAATATATTAAAATAATAGAGTGATAAATTTAAATTGAATTGCATTGGGCTTGTTTTTTGTTCAATAATGTCTTTTGCAGTCAGAGAAAGTGCCACTTAAAAAGCAATTTTTGATAAAATATATTCTGAATCACTTATACTTACTTCTCACTTGCTATCCATTTCTTCTTTATTTGCTTCTTTCTCATAGCTATCCTGTTGCCCATTCTCAAGTAATCATTCTTCTGAATATTTCTAATTTATTTCAAAAGGAGTAATATATTGGGGTCTATACAACTAAAATATAACACTAAATAAGTCTTGGACAAAAATAAAAATTTCCCTGAGCTAACACTTCATATTTGAAAGACATTTAAATAAAGAAATTAAAATTCAAAGCACATTTGCTTACAATTGGCTCATGAAGAGTTAAATGTAGAGCCTTTTGCTGTGCACACAAGCCAAGGCCAACATGATGCTTTCTGATCAACATCTCAGGTCTCTGAATCAAAGCTGACAGTGTTACTAACACAAATGATATTCCATTACTGTAAGTCCCACAGATCCTTAGGAACAAAAAAGAATTTAATCTGTCTCATGGCTCATCAACAAAATATGTCAGTTTATTTCAAACATACCTCCCCCGCCCCAGCCCTCCACTCCCCACCCCCTATTTCTGCCACGGAAAGAAACCAATACGGTCAGCTGGGTTTCAGATTCATAGGTGGAGTTTGAGGTACAAGTGACACAAAGAACTATTCTTTTGGTTAAAAAATAAAGCAGATTTAAGTTGAGTCCAATTAAGCAAGATCAAGTATGAAATTCTAAAGTATATTATAACCATGTATAGGGCCATAATGACACTTTGATTTACTATGTTATAGTAGCCATAGACCACACATTCAGGGACAAACTACTTGTCAGTGACAGCCACTTCTGTAATAGAATGGGCAAAATGTGGAAATTGCTCAGAACTGACATCTTGACAGGTGATATTTTCCTCAAAGAGAAATGGAATTCAAGGGCAAACTAATGATAAGTGTGATGATTCAAACGCAGATGCGATTTGGAGAATTCAAACTTAGATGACCTCTTAAAGTATCATGTATCTACAAATGAAAACATGAACATTTAAAATCAAAGACATTTTCCTATTCAAGTTCTGAGTCTTACATCCAGTCTACTCTCTTGCCCAGGAGGCTTTAATATTATTTCGAAAAGCAATATGTATCTATGTAAATAATATCACATGTATATACTTGTGATACATGTTAGTTTACAAACTGGATACTCTTCCATGTAGTATTTCTACCATAGCTCCTCCATTTACATATGCATACTTCCCTTTGCCCATCTCTCTTCTCTTTGGCTCTCATTTTGAAATCTACATGTGCATGGTTGAATACGGATTTGAAAGCATGACAATTTACATATTTGCTTAAATAAAGTTGCCATCTAACTTTAGCACATTGCTAGCCCACTTTCTAAGCCATGCAATTAAGAAAGGCGTTGACAGCACTTGAAAGAAGTGTCCAGCAAGATTCATTGTGGCTGTGATCCAAGGGCTTCCTTGACAGGAGCATGTAGTGAAAATGACAAAGATCTCACAGTGAAAGCTGAAATAAAAGCTTTCCAAGAAGAAGTCAAGGGAAGAGTGACTTATTAAAATGGAAAAAAAACTTAGAGGAAATTCATTCTGCTTTAATTTTTAAAAAAGAGCAATAATTGAGGTTTGCATAACACCTCTCATTTGGAAGAAAGCATGCCACATGTCTTCTCACTGATCTTAAGTTTTAAACTATGTGGAAATTGCCAGTGAAATGTTGCTCTGTTCTCTCATGAGGATAAAAAGACTTTAAAGATGGCTCCTGGAGAGAAACTGGCACAACCATCATGGGAGGACAATGCAGAAATGACTCTACCATGTCGAAGAGGGAATGGCACTAAGGTGGTAATCTGCATGATTGAAGTTATTGACAAGAATAGGAGTTACTAGCATTTAGTAACTAGCTAGCAAGTTCACTTGGGTCTTGCAATGTTGATGGAGTCACAGCTAATGCAGCCCATGACTACAATTGTTAGAGTAAAAATCTGTCTATGCCCATTACTCAGTGACAAAGAAACTAACATATAGAAATGTGAATAGCTAGGATCAGCATAAAAGAAAATATGAATGAGTAAAATTGTCACCAAAATCTTGGATGAAAATGATTTCAGCAATACCTTTTCTCAAAGAACTCAAAAAGGTAGTGGCAGGTGTGAACTTAATATCCACAGAATTTCAAGAGCCATGAAAGTAGAATTTGTTGGCATTCTGCCTTCAACCTACAATCCAGATAGGTAGCAGAGGCATTTCTTTGTAGAGCCACAGGTTAAGAAGGCATGAGAAGCACATGAAAATAAGGGGAGAAGGGCTAAGATCTCGGGTGCAGTTTTAAGATTAAGAAAATCATTCCATACTTTGTCTTAAACACCCTTTCCCATTCCACAGCTCTTCACAATACTGTCCACTGCAAAGTAACTCAGTTTGAATTTTTTGTTGTTACTGTTTTTTAAAAAGTGAATTGGGTTCTAATCCAGACTATAACACCAACCACTAGCATCTTTAACAAATTAATGAACTGCACGGTGAACATCCAAATATGCCTATTCACTTTATAAAAAAGGAAATGGTGTCCTCGAGAAATATTTCAGCCTAAGCTATGATCTGTGAGTGAATAATGACTTTTATTCATTAAGGACCGTAAGGGTAAAAGGCTACCATATCCTAAATGAAAGCATGGTTTCTGTATCAAGCATATTTTCCCCCTTGAAAGTATTATCAATAGCTTCTGAATGAATTCAAGCAAAAAATATTTTTATGTTCACCTGTGAATCATTAACTACCAAGGAAAACCAAGCCAAATCAGACTCCAGGGGCAATGTTGATAGAATAACTGACGGCCCCACATTTTTTCACAGTTGCTGATTTCCAATAATCTTAGCACTCAGCAACTAACCATACCCAACACTCTACAAGAAAGATTTCAAAACAAAAGAAACAGAGAATAAAATTGCAGATAAATCTTTACGTTTCATATTTTGTTATAACAGTCTGATAAAATGGCACAAGACTAATACACTTGAAAAAAATGGGAGATTTACTTTTTTCTGTTGTTTTGTTGAATTCAAGTTCTACTGCATTTCTTTAAACAAATAATAGAAAATAAGACATGTCCTAGCTGGCAATGTACTTTAATTTTGAATCTTAATTATGACTGACTCAGTTACTAAGAAAGCCAAGTATTTGGCACATACATCTCCCAGAGCCTAGGGAAAAGAAAAATGAAAAGGCAATTTCTCTGTTGCTATGATTAGATGAGCAGAGAGAGGCAGGCAGTTGTGCTTATTTGAAGAAGCACCATATGCTAAGCCACAAGCTTGGCCTTCAAACACTGTAAACCAACATGCGTGTGTGGCTAAGACGTAGGGAAATCAGTGTGTGTGGATCCTAATGAAAAAGTCAGTAGCAGTTAGCTTCCACTCTTCACTAAGCTTTAAGAGAACATTCCTGAAAACAAAAGTCAAGGTTCTTCACTATATCCAGGATGTGTTTTCAAGTGTCTGTCTAAAACAAAAATGTTAGCCTTCCATTCAGTCGCTCTCCTTTTGATTACCAAGAGTTATTCAGTCTTTATCCAAGTCCTCACACAGATTTCACCCTGAACTTTTCAGGCTGTTACTATCCTTCCAGAAAGTAGCATGTCCTATAAGTTAACATCTTGGCTGTGATTCTCTCCAGAGATCTGACAAAACAGGAGACGGCAGAGTTTTACCAATTTCCTTCCTTTAACCAAACTCTCCCTAGTGTCACTGGCATGAAATCGTTGGAATAAAATTCATTCAATGTTTTGGAGTAGTTTCTAACTTCATAGAGATCATTTTTCATAGCACATTAGTAGGAGAAAGGCAATACATGTATTAAGTAAGACATGAACAGCCCATTCCCTTAGAGAGAGGTCTCTAGTCTCCAGTACTTAAAAGTTATTCTGAATTAGAACAGAAAGGACTTTTGGTTGCCTTGCCTGTTTTATTCTCAAATACAAACTGAACGTACAGCTGCATGAATCTGCAAAGTTGCCTTTATATGTTGATTTACAGCCTGGCAATTGGTGTTCACTCTCTCCGGCTCAGCCATGCGTCTGCTGGTTCCTTTGCCTGTGGGGACTTGACTGGTTCCTCTCAATGAGCACCTTGCCCTTGGGGCTTCTGTAGGCTCTTCAGCTGTCACTTGAGCAAGGCAGGGGTCCTCAGGTAGCAGGCTGAACCCCTGGAAAGTTGATGCTGTACCACTATCACAGTCACCAGTGGGGGTGAGGAGAAATAACTTCTCCAAATCTGTATAAAACACTCTTGGCCTCAGGGTTGTGATGTTTGTGTTCCAAGTCCCAAGAGGTTTTGAGACAAATTGCTGCCATCAGCTCCTGCCTGCATTCTCTACCCCTTAATCTCCATATTCATTCCCACCTCTGATCTCTCTGTGATTCCTTTCCTCTAGTCCTCCAGTTAGGAGACTAAAGTCCACATACTTGGGGGTTCTTGCTGAATGTAGGATCATTTTTTCCTTTTTTTTTTTTTTTTTTTAGTAAACTCACAACCCCAATCTTGGGGACCTCTTAGACATTCTGTCTGACTATTGGATAGTGCGATATCCCCTCTCCTCAAATGCATTTCTCCCCAGTCCCCTTTGGCTATGCATTTTGTTCATCACACATGTCTACTTGGCTGAACCTACTAAAAAACGAAGAGGAAGGAACAATTTATACCTGGAAAATGGCCTGGATGAAGCTCTTCTGTAGAACTTATTGCTTATCACCCTGCCCCCCCCCAAAAAAAAAAAGAAATAAAATATCCAAGAAAAAAAGAAACTAGTAATGGCCAGAAACTCTACTACTTCAAAATCTATTTTCCCAAGTAATGGATTGCAAGTTTACGAGGACTTCATGGAGTTGGAGCCAACACTGCTTACAGTATACAGCGCTCCATAGATGTAATCAGCTTAATCCTTTCATCTAAAGTCATTATCACTGAAAGCAGTGCTGCCTCTCTCCAAACATGAACAGCCTGTAATGACTTTGGAAGAATTGTCTATGGTGACTGCACAGTCATTTTCTGGAGTGAGAGGCTTGAGTGCACCTTTGAGTTCACAAAAAGGAGGGAGGGAGGGAAAAAGAGAACCCAGATAGCAGAGGTTTATTCTAGCAAATAATGCTGTTTAACGAGGGGTTGCCTTCCTCCTCCACTATACTTCTTTTGACCCAGATAATAAAATTCATGGGCAAAATGTGCCTTGATTAGAATAAAGAGACCATGCTCAGAACAAATGCCAAAAAGACTGGGAGGAGGGGAGGAACAGGTGACAATCACTAAGGAAGCTTTGTTCTGACTGCCCCCTACAAAAAATTGGGATAAGATGCCTTTCTTCCCCTTTGAATCTCGGGATATTAGTAGTTATTTAGCACATCTTGTGCAGACACTGTTCTGAATGCTCGATTTTGATTCTTTCAACCAGTCCTCACCACCTCAGGTGGCAGGAACTATTGTTTTCCTGATCTTCAGATGAGCAAACTGAGGCACAGGGAAGAAGTACCTGTCTGGTGCTTTCAATACTTATCTACACAGTCTTAAGTCACATGGAAATTTAAACGAACAATTACCCGCTCTGGGTTTGGTGTGTTGAGATCACTCTTACATAGTAACTTAAAGTACAATGAGAAAGTAAAACATTCTATAATACTGAGGATTTGGGCCTCCCTGGTGGCACAAGGTATTAAATCTCAGCACGATGAAGCTATCACCAGCCACTGCAGCATGAGTTCGATCCCTGGCCAGAGAGCTTCCCACATGGTGCAGCACATCTCTCCTGTCTCGCCCGCTGCTCCCCTCAGCAGTATATTTTAATAGATTCACCTGTTCTGATCCCCAATTTGTTTCTGGTGAATCCTCTCACCACTCCACACCTCTGGCCTACACCCCAGTTCGTGTATGCATAAATAAATCTTTTTAAAAATATACTGAGGAATTTGTTTTTAAACAACATTTGCCATTGAAGGCAATATACCTGACTATGTTGTTCTATAGATATTTTATAGTTTTATTTTTAATTAATTAATTAATTAATCAATTAATTAATTTTCTTACATCGTTAATTTTTGCACAACATTTAACTTCTCTCCTCAGGTGTAATTCCTGTAGTTCTTCTACCACCATAACACCCCTGGTTCATCTCTATAGTCTGTGTAGGTTTTTTATTGCTTTTTGTAAAAAATAATTTCCACCCTGGACATTATTGTAGTAAATAATACAAAATGTTGTGGTAAAATTCTGCTGAATGTTTAAGCTTATCAATATCATTAATTCATCACTCATTCATTCTCTCATTCTTTCACTCCTTCAGTTAACAAGTGGTATGAATTTGTAAATGATGCCAATACTGGTTGACACAAGAATTATTCTGAAAAGTGTGTGGGATTGAGTCAGAAGTCTGGCATTCCAAATCTGGTGCGGAGTTACTAGCCTCGTGATCGAGGCTAATTTATTTGGTTTTAATTGATTTTCTATCACTTTACTTGTGAAACTGTAAGATAATCTGATACTTCTTCAAAGGGGTGATTTAGAGATGAAGTGAGACAATTTGAGGAAAATCTTTCATAGGCTAAAAAAACACAATAAATGTAGATCTTAGTTTTATTCCTATTAATAATGACATAAGAAAACAAATTAATTACTTCCAATGGGGATGAGGAAAAACACAGGCACAAATAAAGATAACTAAGCAACCAGTTAGTATCTAGTGAAGAGCTCAGGCCTTAAGATATAAGGAATTTGGAGTTAGGGAAAAAATAATTTCCAGCTGGGAGAAATATGATTTGACTCTAGTTTTGAGATACAGTTAAAGTAAGTGGGAGAATAAGGACGGTATACCACAGAAACAAAGACACGAAGAAAAACGAGGCCAAGACTAAAATATCTTCTGAGTCTCAGCAACACCCTTTGATAACAATTCCTCTGAGTCAAGAAGAACTGGAGGGAGATAGGGTTGGTATGTTGCTTAGAAGAGGATCATGGGTTATCTTAAATGCTCGCTAGGAACTGTAGGAAATTTTAAACAGTCACTCCAGAAATACTGAAGGCTTTTGAAATGACTGGGTAAAAGCTGTTGAGTCTGGCAGTTTATAAAGAGGAGACTGAAGGGAAGAAGTGATAGGCATTAGAGAACCAACAGGGAGGCTTACCTTAAGAACCAAGATTTGGGATGCTGAGGGCATTTCCTAATTTGGCAAATCAGAGATTCACGTAGGCCAGGTGCTTGGGCTAAAGTCATGGTCAGACAAAGCCCAGTCACAGCACTGCCCTTAGAGCTGTTGGGTCTGGCCCTAGTGGAAGGGCAGAGACAAAATTTTCCTGACCTTAGTGCCCTGCTCTCTGAACAAACTAGTTGATCACATTATAGCAGGGTGAAGTGAAACAATTTTTCACAGACCCAAAACTAAGATTTATTTTCAGCTGTTTTCAGTAAAAATCTTGTCAGAAAGGATTAGGCCCAAATTTGTTTTTTTCTTACACTGCTCAAAACCCTCCCTACTTCTATTTCATTTTGCTTTGCCTTCTACACTGACGGAGACTGATTCCTCTTTGTTTTTTTTCCTCTTTGATCAGCATCAGGAGTTTCTTTTTTTAAAAGCCAAAGCAGAATAACAAAAGCAGAACACATCCTGAGCTAACTGAACTTCAAGGGAAAAGCTCAGTGATGCTCTTCCCACACACCGAAGAGACAGATAAAACGGACTCAACTATTTATAGCTATTTTCTCATTTCTAATAATCTTCCATTTAATTTGGACTGTAAATAGTGCCAGTGAATGCTCTGCAGTAACGCATGAACAATCCCAGCCTTGCTCAGAATATTTCCTACCCCAGGCAAGAAAAGGATAGTGGAGTGAGATCCACAGCTCATAAGGATGCTGTTGTCGGGGGGGAAAAAAGCCATAATCTTTTGTGCTACAGAAAACAAGCAACCGAGAGCTTAAAGAAATAGAAACTGTTAGTGTGTTTTCCCTCCACAATTGTAAACAATGTCAGTGATAAAATACTCCACCCCCCAAAAGAATTATATTGGTCAAAGTTCTAAACAATCACTGTAGACATTGTTGAGTTTAATAATTTATATGTATGCTTCCAATGAACACACTTATATTGCTTATTAATACACCTGGTTTTAGCCAAAAGGTTGAAAAGCAATGCACTGCTTACTATTTAGCAACCATTGTGTTCTACATGGAAGATAACAACTCTGGTTTGCAAGAGGAAGAATCATCATAGCTCTGAGTTGATTGCTACCTCTTAGGATCCCTGCATTTACCTACAAACAGCAGATGGACACTCATTCATTGACTCACTCACATTCAATACACAAATACGGACATTTACCATGAGGCAAGCTACCCCTAAACACACACATGTAAATAACACAGCATCTTAGCACTTGAGGTATTTATTGTCAATGAGTCAGAAAATTCTACACACACACACACACATACACACACACACACACATGCTCACACACATGTGTTTATGCATGTGCAAAGTGATACGGAGTTTACTGAGTTCATAGTTTATGAAGGAGTCACTGACTTCACAGAAGAAAGGATGTTTGAGTTGGATTTTTAATAAAATAGGCAAAAGAACTAGAAGGTACATTATTTGACAGGGTAGCAAAACTGAACATAGTTCAAATTTAGTAATAAGTATATATTCAAAGGACTGAAAAACAGATTTTAAAAAACCCTTCAAGTAGACTTTATTAACTATACTGGAGAATTCTAACAGCTTGATGGTAAGGAATTGTTTTCAAAACCAATGGATTTATTATGGTAGGAGAGATTTAGATGATATATTTGAATATTATTCTTACTACTAGATTTAAGAATATTTGATCAGGGCCTCTGTGGTGGCACAACAAGTTAAGTCTCAGCACTGTGAAGCTGTCCACAGTCACTGCAGCATGAGTTCAATCCCCGGCCAAGGAGTTTCCCACATGCACAACAGACCTCACCTGCCTCACCACTGCTCCCCTCAGCAGTATAATTCAGTCAATCTGCCTGTTCTGCTCCCTACTCTGTCTCTGGTAAATTCTCTCACTACTCTATGCCTCTGTTTCACACCCCAGTTCTTGTATGCATAAATAAATAAATAAATAAATAAATAAATCTTTTAAAAAAAGAATATTTGATCATTGGAAAAATTATTTAGATTTTTATTTATGTTGCATAGAAGAACTTGGCTATAGGCCAGAGGTGCGGTGGTGGTGGCGAGGGGGCGGGTGAGAGTATTCACCAGAGACAGAGTGGGGAGCAGAACAGGCAGTTTGAAATACACTGCTGAGGGGAGCAGCGGGTGAAACAGGAGAAGTCTGCTGTGCCATGTGGGTTAGCTCCCTGAAGGGGTATAAACTCAGGCAATAGTGGCAATAGCAATGGTACTTAACCCCTCTGCCACCACAGAGGACCAATTTGAAAATTTTTAAATAGAGGTAAATGTGATATTTCCAGGAAACATTTAGGGTATGAGAGGTAACACTGAGCTTCCTCTGAATTATGGGACTCTGGATAGTGAAAAGTAAAGACAAAGGCCTGGGATAAAAGCAGGGCCAAAGAAGTAAGTTTCTGGTGTGAAGCTCCAACCTATGAGAGATCACAAAGCAAAGCCTGGGCAGACATGGATGTGCAAGTACTTCCAGGCCAGCAGAATGCCCATGTCCAAGGCCACAATGGATGAGAACCGAATACCCATTTCTCCTGGGTTGAGAAACCCTCTTCCCCATCTAATCCTCCAGTAACATGACTCTTCAGATACACAAATCACTTGCCACTTAAAATCTTTCTCCTTTTTGTTTTCTTTATAGAAACTTGGATTTTCACATCTGTGGCCTCAATAGGTGAGCCTCCTCAGATCCTCACATTCTAAAGGCTTCACTGGGTTGTTGTGGCTGTTACTTAATTTGTCCACTATTCTAATATGCTGCCCTTCTATGTGTGTTTAAAAGAGTAAATAAATGGAGGGTAGGAATATCCAGGGAGATTTTTACCTTTGTCGCTCTCCCCTAAATATATATTTACACACAGTTGGCAGAGATTGGTGAACGGGACCAAGTGTGAAGAGCACTTGGAGCCTTTGGAAAGATGCATTTTTAATTTATTTCGGCTTCTTTCCTTACCTAGATCAAATAAATGGATAATGCCTGGGAGAGGAGCACCATCCCAGCAGTCTGCGAGGGAAGCAATTACACATTCTTTTGCTTTCCCCTGGAAATCAGCACAGATAAGAAAAATGCCATTTTGCCAGCACCTGCTGCTGCTGGTTTCAGGACTTTTTTTGTCTTTCTTCTTCCCAGAAAGAAAGAAAAATCTACTTTTTTAAAAAATAACTTAGCCAGCTGATCAATTTTCAGCAGATTCTTATAGCAGATAGGCTATGTGTCTGAATCATATCTTCCCGTTTGGTATATAAATGAATGATTGACTGAAACTACTTGCAAATGGATATGAAAATCAGGCACAACTTCCACTCTTCCTGCATGGAAACCATAGGCATAAACCTCAGCTTTATCTGTTCTGACTTTAGGCAATGCTTTCCCTGGGGGTAAATTATGAAAGGCCATCAATGAAATGGAAGGGAGACTTAAATGACAGGATATGCTGCTTTCCAGATTAAAAACAATTAAGGTACAAGCTCAAGTGAAAGTCAAGTCCCATGAATAAGGAAGCACTTTGATTTTCTTTTTCATTTTTGGTTAAGTATAATACAGTGCTTTTCTTCAGTTATTTTCATACTTAACAAAACCTCCCAAATCCAGGTCAATTGTATTCAGCATTTTCCCTGCTGTCCTTTCTTAAGCATCTCTCCTTTTAGTCTGATGCTGTCTCAGCTTCTTGCATTTAATATTTCTTTCTGCTGAATCCACTCTCCTCCCACCATTTCAAGTCTATTTCAGAAGAATTTGCTTATGCCTTGTGTTCTTGTTCTCTTTACTATTCTTCTACCTTCTACTGAGTTCTTGGATTCCAAGCCCCAAGAGGGTAGGCAACAGGCCTATGAAGTTTTCTGTTTCAGTAGCAAACTCAGTGCCATGCACAATTAGGTACTTAATTGCTTTGTGATGACTGTGATTGATGATGTTTTCCACATACACCAATTCCAGTGAGAAATATACTTCCCCTATCAGATGGATTGCATACAAATAACTACTTCAAAAGCCTGACTGCAACAAATAATTCTAAAAATTAAAGTCTTCACATTTTTGCCAGAAGTCACATTTCACACACAACACACACACACACACACACAGACATGCACACACACACCTAAAATGTAGAAATGAATGGTGACACCTCTCTTGTACCTACTTTTTAAAAAAGATTTATTTATGCATACAAGCTGTGGTCTAGGTCAGAGGTGTGAGGCGTGAGAGGATTCACCAGAGACAGAGTGGGGAGCAGAACAGGAGGATCTACTGAAGTACATTGCTGAGGGGAGCAGCAGGGGAGGCAGGAGAGGTCGCTGCGCCATGTGGGAAGCTCCCTGGCCGGGTATCGAACTCATGCTGCAGTGGCTCTGGATAGCTTCATGGTGCTGTGCTTAACTGTTGCGCCACCAGGGAGGTACTATACCTATTTTTTTGAAATAAGAATATCAAGTACATAATATCAAGTACTTGAGCATGTTGTCTCTAGTACTTCATGTTCACTTTAAGGATAATAACCCTTTGTTTTGCAGTAGCTTAGAAATATGTTTTCAATTCTTCAACATTCTACATTCAAGGCATGTACATTCAAACACTCTACATTTAAAATGTAAGACATTCGGACACGTCCCCCAAACATGGCGGCGAACAGAAGCTAGGATTAGGCTCTCCCACAAAATATAGATTTATGGACAGAAAAATCCCTAATTTTGAGAGCCAATCTCAGGATAACTGAATGCCCTACACAATACAATCATCCCTGTGGGTGCTTTAGACTTAAAGATAAACCGAAAAGTTGGAGTAAAAAGAAAAGAAAAGACACCGAACCCCACATGGAGGAACAAAAGAAAGGAGAGGCGGACAAACCAGCTTTACGGAGCACCACTGAATACAAGGTTAGAAACCGCGGTGGGGTCGGAGGGCTCTGGCCAACTAAAGAGAGCGCGACCCCCACTCCCCCACCCCAGGAGCCCCCTCTCTTCCCTGCGTGGCAGCTCTGAAGTGCAGAAAAGCTCGAGGGTTACTGCTTTCCATCCCCCACCTGGGGCTAGGTAACATCTTAGTAGGGAAGACAAACTGCCAGCACCCCGTGGGGTCCTAATCCCTCACTGGTTGCTAGGTGATATATTGGCCTGAGAAACTGGTCTAGCCAGAAAAAATGCAGAGACCACCTTAAACAATCTCCTCCCTACTCTGTAACCTGACATCAAGAGCTGATGTTAGAGAACTCTACTCTTCTCTAACCTGACTGGAGGTAACCTGACCCGGAATACAGGCTCCTGTTGGAACTGTCTCCAACCACACCCTCCTCCACAAAGTGTCTGCATCTTGGCACACAGGAGGGCTACAGAAAGGAAAATAGAGATCCTCCCCACCCCCTGCTGTGGCCCCACACCCAACTTCTAGGAGGTTGCACAGTGGCCCCCCAGAACCTAGGTGGGCACCAACAGCTGCCCACAACCTCCACCCCTGCACCTCCTTGTGGAGAAGTGGGGCCCAAGCAGCAGAAAAGAAACTTAAGATCAGGAACTCTCGACCCCTCTCCACCAGACATAACCACAGGGGCAGGGATAACTCCCAAGACAAACACTGAGGGGAAGAAGAAAAATAAAAAGGGGGGTGGAGAGAGAAAGAACAGAAAGACTACCAGCAACTATAAAATGACAGCAGCAACAGTAGGACAACAGCAACATCTGACACTGGAAAGGGGGGGATTGAACCCTCGCAGGGGGTCTACCCTGAAACTCCAAAACCTAAAAGCAAAAGGACTACAAAACTCTCCCCAAACTTACATCTATCCAATACCTTTTTTATTTTTTTTCCACTTTAATTTTTTTTATTATCACTATGTGTGTGTATATATATATATATATATATACACACACATATATGTGTGTGTGTATATATATATATTTAATATATATATTAAATATATATATAATATATATATTAAATATATATATATATATATTTATTTATTTATTTATTTAACTACAATCCACCACCCCTTTTTCTACCCTAATTCCACCCGGAACTGGAAACACATTGGAGACATGCCACAAAACACAGAAATTCAACAGAGAAAAAAGAAAATCAGGGAGATACCCAGCCACAGCCAAGGCAACTCAGACACTAGGAAACAACACACCCCTCAGCAAGTAGAACCAAGAACCATGCCTGCTGGCACCAACAGCACAGGAATGCAACGATCAGAGCAAAGCAGAAGGCCAACAACAGGAAGAAAAAAAATTACAATGACCCTCAAAACAATACACCACAGAAAGAAAATCCCTTTTCAGAACCCAATAATATGGACATAGAAGATTACATCTGCCTAACAGATAAATAATTCAGAATTGCCATAATAAAAAAAATAGAATTAAATGAAAAGAATAAAGAACTGAGGAATATAAATGAAGAACTGAAAAATGAGAATGAACCCATAAAGAAGAAAATGAAGGAAATGGAGGATTTACAAACATTAGTAGAGAGCCATAAAAGTAGATTAAAACACATGGAGGGAAGAATAAGCACTCTGGAAGATAAAGATACTGAAAGAACTAAGACAGGAAAGAAAAAGAAAAACAAAGGAAGAAGAATGAGGAAAAGCTTCAGGAACTATCTGACACCATGAGAAAAGGAAACATCAGAATCATAGGAATCCCAGAAGGAGAGGAGAGAGACAAAGGAACAGAGAAACTTCTCAAGGAGATAAGTGAAGAGAACTTTCCAAACATGAAAAAGGAAACAAAAATCAACATACAGGAAGCCAGAAGATCTCCAAATTATTACAATGAAAGGAAAAAAACAGCAAGACATATGATAGTAAAACTATCGAGAATTCAAGGCAAGGAAAATATATTGAAAATGACGAGTACAAAGAAACAACTAACCTACAAAGGAAAGCCAATCAGGCTGACATCAGATTTCTCTGAAGAAACATTAAAGGCAAGAAGAGAATGGAGAGACATATGTAATATACTACATGCCAACAAATGTCAACCAAAAATACTCTACCCTGCAAAGCTCTCCTTCCTCTACGAAGAAAGAATATGGATCTTCTCTGACAAACAGAAACTACAGAAATTCATCACTAACAAACCCCCACTCCAAAACTTACTACAAGAAACCATGAAAACAAAATCAATAGAGGAAAGACCAGGAAATACGGAATTAATTAGGTAAGGACTAGAATCACAAAAAGGTAAAAAAATAAAAATAAAAATAAAAAGGACAAATATGGATGACAGTATATCAATATTAACTCTAAATGTAAATGGACTAAACATACCAATTAAAAGACATACCATAGCAGGGTGGATCAAAAAACAGAACCCAACCTTCTGCTGTCTATAAGAAACACACTTAATTGCGAAAGATAAACAGAGATTAATAGTTAAAGGATGGAAAACAATCCTACAAGCAAATGGACCAAGAAAGAAGGCAGGAACAGCTATACTTATATAAGATAAAATAGACTTCAAACTTAAAAAGGTAAAAAAAAAACAAAGCTGGTCACTACATCATGATAAAGGGGACAATAAAACAGGAAGATATAACAATCATCAACATATACATCCAAATGAAGGAGCACCAAAATATATCAGACAATTATTATCATGCCTGAAAATAGACATTAAATAAAATACATACATAGTAGGAGACTTCAACACCCCACTTTCTCTACTGGACAGATCAAGAAGACAAAAAGTAACCAAGGAAATTAAAGCTCTAAATAAGGACCTAGACCACATGGGATTAACAGATATCTATCGATCACTTCACCCCCGAAAAATTGAATACACATTTTTCTCAAGTGCGCACGGAACATACTCCAGGATCGATCACATATTAGGCCATAAAACAAACCTCAACAGATACACTAAGATCAAAATAGTACCAGCCTTATTCTCCGATCATAAAGGAGTCAAACTGGAAATAAATCATAAAAAGGAAAAAAAAAACCTCCTTACCTCATGGAGGCTGAAACCCACATTACTGGAAAACCAATGCATCAACAAAGAGATCAAAGAAGAAATTAAAAAATATCTAGAACTGAATGACAACGTGGACACAACTTTCCAGAACGTCTGGGACACAACAAAAGCAGTAATAAGAAGAAAATATATAGCATTACAAGTTCACATCAAGAAACAAGAAACAACCCAAAGAAACAATTCAATCTCACATCTCAAAGAACTAGAAAATGAACAACAAAAAACCCCAAAAGACAGTTTAAGAAAGGAAATAATAAAAATCAAAGCAGAACTAAATGAAATGGAAATTAAAAAAAAAAAAAAAAACAATCCAGAAGATTAACGAGACCAAAAGCTGGTTCTCTGAAAAAATGAACAAAATAGACAAACCACTAGCCAGGCTTACAAAGAAAAAACGAGAGAAAACACAAATAAATAGGATCATAAATGAAAAAGGAGAAATCACAACAGACACAGCAAAAATAAAAAAAAATAATCAGAGATTACTATAAACAGCTATACGGAAAAAAGTATAACAACCTAGAGGATATGGACACATTCCTAAAACTATACAATCACCCAAAACTAGACAAAGAAGATATAGAACACCTAAACAGACCAATCACAAGTAGTGAAATTGAAACATTAATTAAAACCTCCCCCAAAACAAAAGCCCAGGACCAGATGGTTTCACAAATGAATTCTACCGAACATTCAAAAACGAAATAGTCCCTATATTACATAAACTCTTTCAAATAATCGAGAAGGAAGGAGTACTACCAAACACATTCCATGAAGCAAATATTACTCTAACACCAAAACCAGACAAAGACAACACAAAAAAAAGAAAACTACAGACCAATCTTCCTAATGAATACTGATGCAAAAATATTTAATAAAATCTTGGCCAATAGGATCCAACAATGCATCCATAAAAGAATACACCACGACCAAGTGGGATTTATCCCAGGGGCACAAGGATGGTTCAACATCCGAAAATCAATCAATGTAATCCAACACATCAACAAAAAGAAAAATAAAGACCATATGATCATATCAATAGATGCTGAGAAAGCATTTGACAAAACACAACACCCATTTATGATAAAAGCCCTTGGAATCCTTGGGAGAGAAGGAACATAACTCAACATAATAAAAGCCATATATGACAAACCCACGGCCAATATTATACTCAATGGTGAGAAACTGAAGGCCTTTCCCCTAAGATCAGGCACAAGGCAAGGATGTCCACTCTCACCATTACTTTTCAATATAATACTGGAAGTCCTAGCCAGAGCAATTAGACAAGAGAAAGACATTCAAGGGATCCAAATAGGAAAGGAAGAAATTAAACTGTCTCTATTTGC
>PVIJ01015461.1:0-36468 GCA_004024925.1 Scalopus aquaticus
TTTTTCTCTACATCCTTTCCAGCATTTGTTGTTGCCTGTATTTTTAATGTGTGCCATCCTCACAGGTGTGAGGTGGTATCTCATAGTGGTTTTGATTTGCATTTCCTTGATTATAAGTGATGTTGAACATTTTTTCATGTATCTGTTGGCCATTTGCTTTTCTTCTTTGGAGAAGTGCCTTTTGAGCTCTTCTGCCCATCAAAACCCCATTTAAAAGTCTGCCTCATCATTCATTCTATTGCTGGACCAGGTCCATTACTCCATTTTCTTCTTGTAAGACTTCTGGTTTGTTTTGCATTTTCCACTTTTATAAGTAATGTGATGATAAATATCTGCGTGCTTATACCTTTGACCACATAGGTGGTTATTTCCTTAGAACATATTCCTGGAAGTGGAATTACTGAGTCAAAGGTTACGACTATTTTAAGGCTTGAGATATATAAAATGTCAAATTACTTTCCAAAAAGATTGTGCTTATTTACAATCTCATTAGCTGTGTATCAACCTCCCTTCATGCCCTCACAAGTGTTGAATACCATAAAGCAAACCTTTGCCGTAATATAATTGATACATGGTAATCCTTTCTAATTTTAATTTTCTATTACTTCTGAAATGGGGTAATATTTTTCATATAAATTTCCTTGTATGTGTGAGAATTTTTTGGTTTGCATAAATTAGTTCCTTTTTTCCTACTGAGATGGCACAAACATTTACATGCTCGTTTGAAAGAAGAAATCTCTCCCATATGACCTCAAATCTTTCCTATTCCATAGCAAAGCTGATGGTGAAGTTCTCCTACTTGTCATCACATAAGCTCCTGGAGGTTCAGGTCATCGTCTTAGTCATTCTTGAGTCCCCCTCTGCTAACCCCTACCCCCACAAGGTGTCTCCTTGTGTGTTGCACACAGGAAGTGCTCAATAAATGTTTGAATCAAATTGGACTGAATTAATACTCTCAGCAAGCCAAGCTTTCTTTAGCCTGGAGGTATAACAGCCTTCTAGAGATTTGTAGCGTTTGTGCTTCTGTGTCTTTCTCTCAGACCTTCAGGGAATGAGGCAAAGGAGGTTAAATGAGGACAAGCAGCTCTAAAGGCACCTTCCCCCACTGTTGACAGAGCCATCTGGAGCATGAATTTGGGGAGAGCTTGGTTCTGACAGAGCTGCTTGGCACTTACCCTGCCCCCAACCGGACCCATAAGCCCAACTCTTGTTGAACAGTTTCATTCTCAACCTCCGGGGTTGTCTTTCTCTCATCGACCTGTCAGCTAGTCCCAGCTTCAGCATTTCTATTCATGAGTCCATCTTTGACTTTCCCTATTTTTCTGTTCATAGCTTATTATAACCCCGTCTTCTTGCATACAATGATGTGCAAATGTGGGAAGTACTGCATTCCAAATTCCAGGTCGTTTAAATTTTGGAGTCTTTATACCCTGTGGCATTCTTGGCCTTTTCCTGTGGATGGAGATGATGAAAATCAATTTGTCTCTCACCACCACCTCCCAAATATCTCAGGCCGTGCCAAGAGAGGTATCCAGTGGCACATGAAAGCCCATGCAGAGATTACCTCTTGAGCTTCGCCAAGTGTTTATTGCTGAGCTATTGAAATGCCCCTCGCCTATTCCTCGATCCGCCTCTCTCTGCAGTGAAAACAAAGGGTCCTCACACTACCTCCTGCTGCCGAAGTTGCTCCCTAGCAGTCACTGACTTTCCCTAAGGAGTCCTAAAATTTTACTTGCATGAACTCATGCAGTCCTCTCAAAAGCCCCAGGCTGAGCTGATGCCACTAGGCCCATTTTACTGACAAAGAAACAGAGGAGCAAGAAATCAGTTCATGTATTTGTCCCAGTGAGTCAACGCTGGCTCTAGATGGGCCAGTGCCCTCACCAAGCCCAACGTGCTTGCTGCTTTGCATGTTTTAATGAACAGGGGTGGGACCTTCTGTTCCAGCAGCAAGCTGAGGTTTCAGTCAGCTGCTTGTTGGGCCCAGGGCAGTGTCCCCAGGGGCGCATGTCACTGGAGACAGAGGAGAGAGAGAGAGAGAGAGAGAGAGAGTGAGCTCTCTCCTGGGTGCTGGGAGGCTGTCTAGTGAGGTGATGAGGAAGGCCACAGAAAACAGCTTTGGTGTACGAGACAAAGCACAAATGAAGTCAGAAGTCACGACTGCAGACCCCTGGGACAAAGATGAGGCAGCTGATGTCCATCTGCCCCAAGCGGGACAGGCCCAGGGGCCAGGATTCAGGAGGCACAGGGGAGCCAGATTTTAGTGTCCCAGCAGACTCCAGCCTCGCCTGTCCCTGGGGCAGTCATTCTAATAGGAGTGGTGGGTATTTTTAGTCTCACGTGTGCAGGCACAGGACACGGTGAGCTGGACGGGAACAGCTAATAAGCCATGGTCCTTATTAAGTCAGGAAGGATGAACTGAGGAGAGGGCAGGGAGCCTGGTGGAACTTTTGCACATCCTCATTCTCAGAGAACTCTTTTTCCATAATTCACAGAGAAAGATTGAGGTCAGGGTGATTTTGCGCAGCCCCAGCTGCCGGAACCTGAAAGTAGGGCATGTCCACCCCCTGTCACTGCTGGTCCCCTCCCCATGGTCCACTCTGTCCTCTGGACCAGGAGGTTGGGCAGAAAGGAGATTTGGCTTTGGGGCTTGGTTATCAAGACTCCTGGGGTGGGGAGCTCCTCAAAACAAAATATATTAGAAGCGAGTTCCCAATGTGATTCTTGAAACTTCAGGAGATCAGCTCTCTCCCTGACTTCTCAGATGAGGAAGTGGGGGTTCAGAGAGGTGTGGGCACATGTGCAAGGCTACACAGTTGGAAAGTGGTGGAACTGGGATTCAAACTTGGTGTCCTAGGTCAGGGTCTACCATTGTTTCCCCAATACATGCCACTCTCCCCCAAACCACAAACCTAAAACTCCACCCATCCTAAAACTCATTACCCATCTTATTTGACCACAAACATTTGTTCTATGCCTACTCTGTGTCAGGGACTATCACTGGAATGAGGCTGCGAGGACCATACAGTTGTTGTTCTCAAGAGCTCTCGACTTAGTGAGGGCAACATAGATGCGACCTCTGCAGAACAGCACTTGGCCAGCATGCAAGCCTGCCATGTGGGAGAGGCAGCCTGGGAAAGGAAATTGGCAGGTTCCCAGCCTTTGGTGTTGAGCATGACAGTCAAAGCTCTATTAGTACAGTCAGTCCTCCTTCTTATGGCAGCTTCCGAGGGTAGGGCTGGCCAGGGAGGGCAAGTGTGCCCTCAGCCCTTTTTCAGTCCAGTGGCTTGGAGCATTGTGATGCTTAGAGCTTGGGGCAGGACTCACTGAGGGCTTGGCAAAGCTGGAATGAAGGTAGTGCCCACCCTCCGCTGCTGTCATTTACTCCCTTCCTTCCCTACTCTCAGCAGCCCCCCCCCCAACTTTATGATTTGAGAGCAGTGGAAGACAGAGTGAAAACAGATTTGGGATAAAAACATGGAAGTGAGTTCCTTGCACCTTCCTTCTTCAGTCTAAAGCCAGCCATGGCACGTGTCTCTGCCCATCTGTTTATCCACATATCCATCCTCTGACACACTCTTTTATACCTACCCATCCCTCCATCCACATTCATCCATCCATCTCACTTGGCCATTTGCTCATCTGCCCCTCCATCTCCGCCTGGACACTACTCCTCAAGCCATCTGCCAATACAATCCTTCTATCCCTGCCATCGACCACATTCTGTCCAGCTACTCATTCATCTTCTCAGCCATCCTCAGCCAATGACTACTTCCCTTATTCCACCTGGAGCCAGACACTGTCCAGGCCTTATGTCTGGTCATGTGGGGACACAGAGATGGATGAGTCCTTGTCGTAGACATAAAAGACAGTGTGCAGACCTGCTTGTGAAAGAAACAGTGGAAACGAAGAGGGTCCTGAGAGGAGCAACAGAGAGAATATGACCGTAGGAGGAGAGGGGGAGAACAGCTGAAGGAGGATCAACTAAAGTGCTTAGACTTCACCTTGGGAAAGAAACAAAAGAAAGAAAGAAAGGAAAAAAGAAAGAAAAAGAGAAAAAGAGAGAGGGATGAAGGAAAAAATAAGCATTGGGTACCAACTCCATCCTGGAGACCCTATGGTAGATGATTTTTCACTAGTCTTAGTTATCCTAGCAACTTTTTGAGGTAATTGCCTGCATTTTTTAGGCATGAGGAAATGGGGTTCAGAGAAAGGCAGCTGTACAACATGAATAAGGCATGAAGAGCAGGGCTAAGTTTAGCATGGTTTCTAGTACAGAGATCTGGATCAGGGCTTGAAGTGAACAGGTCCAAGACAGTTGAAAAGCATGCTCCTTGACGGCTAACTTCCTGCCTGTGTTGCCCAAGGGGTGTGTGTGTGTGTGTGTGTGTGTGTGTGTAGAAAGCACAAAGTTGATCGGATGCTTTCGAGCCCAGTGAGTGAGAAGGAGCTTGTGCGGGCAGGCAGAGCTATTGGAGTTTGATGCCACATCAGCCACATCAGAACTGCAGCATCCTGTGGTGACTGCACCAGATCCAGGGTCCTCCTGGAAGATTCCTGGCCCTGGACTCAGCCCAGAATGCACCAAGCCCCCTGTGCCACACCTGCAGGCACTCACACAGCCAGCTCGATGTCCAGGTTAGCTTTGCTTTTCTGGCTTAAGATCTCCAGTGGGGCTTGTGAAGACCCAGCAAAGCTCTGGGGAGGGGAGCTCAACATCACCTGCTGTCTGTCAGTGTCAGCTGGTGCTCCGTGGGCCCCTGATCTAAGCCCCTCTGGCACCCCTGCAGTGCAGTTTTGTGCTGATACATTATTCCTGGCATTTTCTAGATCCACAGTCAGTTCTCAGTGTTGAAAGCCACCAAACTGATCCCTGACTGCGGATCTCAAGGACCATTGACCAACAACCTCTGTCCCAAGTCTGGAATGCTCCCAAGTGGTTACCCATGGGACGGGGCAAGCCAGGGCTCTATGACAACTCAGGATGAGAAGCTGCCTGCAGTTTACAAGATAGATAGAGGCCCTCTGACAGCTACAGGGCTTGGCAGCTGGGGGTAGGGAGGGTGGGAGAGGGCGCTGGTATCAGAGATTCTGGAATTATGTGACCGTTACTCACTTGAGCTGATGGTTGGTGCTCCCTGCAGATGTGCAGGTCTTCTCTTCTCTGAAATCCATCTATCTGTTAGAAACTGCTTTGGCCTTGATCTGCCTATCCTGGAGAGAAGTTTGGGGGTGCATGGGGGTACAGGTGTCAGGGATTGGTACTAGGTCCAGGAGATCAACCCCTGGCACACAGGGTCCCGGAGCAGCTGGAGAGGGGGCATGTGTGAAGAGAGTGCCCGCTCTAGCCTGAGTTCACTCAGCCGTCCTTCCTCCCCAGCTTGCCCCTCGGCATGGCCGGGCCTCCCACCTGCCAGCTCAGCTGTCCTCCTTGCTCACCGTGTAATCCCTGCCAGGAAGAGAGGGGGGAAACATGAGCCAGGCCGTCTCCCGCTGCATCCTGCCATCCTGTCCTCCTTCCAGCCAGGAGGGAGGGCGGAGGGGGGGATCAGGGACAGGGAAGGGCAGGGGTTGGGAGAGCTCCCAGGCTCAGCTGCCTCTGAGATACTGCACCGGTGGGGGGGGGTGTGGGGGTGTGGGGGGGTGTGGTGGGGGACTGGGAGGTGGTGGAGGGGGTCCGGGGTGCCTGAAAACACGAGTCAGGCCTTCCTCTGGTGCTGCAGGTGCACGTGCATTGCGTGTGCTCACACCCGAGCAGGCAATGCTCTGCCCTCCTCTGGGGTTGGATGCCCGCCGGACCCCTTCAGGTCAGCACAACCCCCCCACCCCCCCGCCTGCCCTGGCTTTGCCTCCTCCTTCCTGGGCCTGGGA
Source organism: Scalopus aquaticus (assembly GCA_004024925.1). Lineage (NCBI taxonomy): Eukaryota > Metazoa > Chordata > Mammalia > Eulipotyphla > Talpidae > Scalopus > Scalopus aquaticus. The sequence goes on from PVIJ01015461.1 coordinate 5,872, forward strand.
GGGCCCTGCTGCTTGTTTTTATGTTTATCCTCAAGAGGCCACTTAGAAACTAGGGCATTTAAGTCCCAAGTCTCCTCATCCTCAGTCTCCTCATCCGTTACCCAGCAGCACCAAATCACACTCACTTCCCAGGGGAGAAGGCAACTGAGATTTTGCAGAGCGTGGCCTCCCGCACAGCCGGCTCGGGGAAGTGACCACTCACAATAGTGCCCAGGGCGCAGAGCAGATCTGCCACCACAGCTTCTCACCTCCTTCACAGAGGTGCCTGTGGCCTCTGGTTGGGAGGAGATGGGGAGAAATAGCCCTGGATGGGCTATTGATGGGGCGGGGCCTCAGGCTTGTCAGGGTGGTGACAAGCGTCCTACGCCGTGGGAGCCCTCCTGCGGGGAATGTGCCTCTTACCCCTGTGTTCCCAGAACAGCCTAGCTCCTGGCAAATGATGGGTGCTCCTTTAAGGCGATTCTCTGTGTGTGTACACTTGTGTAGTGGGCCACTTTGGGTCCCCTCTGGCACTGTGGGACCTTGGAGGAGTCACAGCACGATGAGTGTGTCGACGTCTGTCTCAGATGACGGTTCTGGCCTACACTGCGCTGGCCCCTCCAGGAAAGAGGTTTTCCGCATGTTCCCTTAGGGTCTGCTCCAGAGATGAAGAGAGGGGAAGGTGGGGCACAGGACACGAGAAGCCCTAGCTTCTCCGCAGACTCTGACACTGCAGACTTAGGTGGGGCAGGGCTGGCCTCAGGTCAGCAGCACGGGACTGCTTCTGGCTCAGCTGGCAGGTCTGGGAGGAATCAGGCAGGGGGTTTTAGTGCAGCTCCAACCAGCCAGACTTCTCCCCCATTCCTGGGGTGGGAGGGGGCTGGGGATCATGCCTCTCGGTGAGAGAGGCTGGACTGCCTGAGTACTTGGAGGTCCACTTCTTTCCAGTGCTCTGGACCTGGGAGAAGCCTCCTGGGTGCAAGGCTTCCCACCACCAAGTTCCCTTGAGGCCGGCCGGGCCTCTGGCCCCTGGAGTGGCTATTGCGCAAGCAAAGCAGAGAACTTGGCCTCTCATAGGGTTACCCGAGGCAGGCTGGGCCCTGGGCTGGGCCAGGCCCTGGATCACAGTGATGACAGCGACCTGTTTGTGGCAGAACAGTTTGCACTCCCCAGGTGGTCGCTGAAAAGCTGCCACTGAGGGAGGAGTCGCTGTGATGACATGGGCCTCTGGCCAAGGCCTGACAGCCATCTGTTCTGGGCCACCAGCCTGGAGGCCTCCAGGGAGGAAGAAGACAGGGACAGAAACAGAGCAAGAACAAGGGACAGAGAGGAAACTACAGAAAGGCAGAAGGGAGATATCTAGAGAAGGGAGAGCTAGAGAAAAAGAGAGATATAGAGGGGCAGAAAGAGAAAAAGATATAGGGAGAGAAAAAGGACAGAGACAGAGTGAATGACAGGAACAGAAGAGAAAAGGAGAGAGAGAGAGAAGTAGGGGGAGACACTAGAGAGTCAGAGGTGATGAAGGAGAGACAGAGAAAAGCAAAGCATTCCTGTGGACAGATAGATGGGTATGTGCTAGGTGCGAGGTTGGAGTGGGGATCGACAGGCAAGATGCTTCTGGCCAGGCTTCTGGTGGAAGGAGAGCCCTTCATGCATCCAGAGACCTTCCATTTCAGCACTTTAGAGGGAAGACACATCCTGAGTCCAGGGTCCTGACTGGGTTTTAGATGACAGAGGGCAGCAGAATCACTGTGAGAAAATTCAAGTTCAGGTGCTGGGCTACTCTGAGTCCAGTTTGCTGGCTAACGGGAGGTCAAGGATTTGCATTTCTAGCAGGCTGTCCTTGAGCTCTGGTCAGACACACTATTGAAGTGATGTCTTGGCTTCTTCCTCCACCCATTTTTCCAGCCCTGACGCTCCTGGTCACGCACCACAAGGGTCTAGCAGTGTGGTAATGACCGAGGATTCTTGCCCAGCTTGCTCTTTAGCTGGTTTGCATGGATGGCTAACCCAGGCTGTTGACAGCTGCTATCTGTTCTGATTGATCTGTTCCTGTGTGTTCTAGATCATTAAATATTTTGCATAAAACCAATGCTGCCCCAGGCCAACTGTAACTCAGTTCATATTACTTATCAATGAGACGGATGGTGATTTCAGTCATGAGAAAGCTCTTTAGTCATTGTTCCATGGTTTCTGGAGGACTAAAATGCCTGGGTAATTGGATCAAAGATCTTAAATAAAAACAGAGGAAGTGCATGTTAAAAGAGATAGAATTTGGTACTGGTAAATAATTTGAGTACATAAAAAAGTTTTCAACTAGAAAATCCAAATAAAATATGGGTGTTGAGGATTTCTGAGTGATTTTTGCAGATTTTTGCAAGTTGTTTGCCTTTAACATGAATACATACCTCCAAAAATTACAGAGAATCCCACTGTATACAGAATTTAAATTTAGGTAAAACAGCATTGCTAACTGATTTGATAGGAGCACTTGGGGAATGTTCTGGATGATCTTAGAAGGCCACAATCTGAGCCAACATAGAACAGAGTGAGGACTGCTGGAGAAAATTAGACAGTGTTTCATTACTGTCAGAAAATTCTTTTAAAAAGTCAACCATAGAAAAGAGATGGTGCTGTTGTGGAGAGCAGTGAATTCCCACCTTTCCCACTAGAGAATTGTGAAGTTGACAACACTGTGCTTTGCTGTGGGCGAATGCACTGCTCATAGCTGACTGGTGGAAGTAGAAATGGTTATAATAAATTAAAAGGACAATTTGGCAACATCTAGTAAATCTGAAATGTGCATCTAGCTTATACCACATATAAGGCTATTACAGCAGGGTCTGTAAAACTTGCACTCTGGGAGTGTCCCTGGTAGGGATGGTTGTAAGAGTCATGGTGTCCTCCCACCATGGACTTCTGTGCAGCAGTGTCCGTGGGTGGACAAGATAAGCATGGAACTGTATTTGTATTTACTGTACAAAACTGAATGAATAAACTAGGGTTGGATGGATATCATAATGACTTACACATGGTTTTAAAAATGCACGAACTATGATTGTCGAAGGTACATGGATGGCAAAAGTTCAAAATGAATAGCGTGTGCCACTTGAGGATAGCCAGAGAGGGAATTGGAGTGAGATTTATGCAGATCAGTTATACCTCTGTAACAGTTTACTTTCTTTAAAAGGAGATAGAAGTAAACATAGAAAAAATGTTACCCTTTGTTCACTCCTGGTGGTGGGCACATAGGGATTTTTTTTTGAAGATGTATTTATTTATGCATACAAGAATCGGGGTGTAGGCCAGAGGTATTTGGGGTGTGTGAGAGGATTCAGGAGCGACAGAGTGGGGAGCAGAACAGGCAAATCGACTGAAGTACACTGCTGAGGGGAGCAGTGGGCAAGACAGGAGAGGTCTGCTGTGCCATGTGGGAAGCTCCCTGCCTGGGGATCAAACTCAGGCCTGCAGTGGCTGGCGATAGCTTTGTAGTGCTGAGACTTTTAATAGGTTGAGCCACCAGGGACGCCCTGCAAATGGGCATTGCTCCCCTTAGGACTGGAAACAACCCTGGGAAATTCATACTTAGGTGATTTTATTGTTGTGCAAACATTGTAGAGCATGACAACACACACTTCGACAATGGCGCCCACTGCACCCAGGGCCAGATGGCAGAGACTGTTGGGACCATTTGCCATCTCTGCTGTCGGTTGTGGATCATGTCTTTAGCCACAAATGACTATACTTTTCTCCGTGTTTGAAATATTTCATAGTGAAAATAACAGACGTGAAAAGGAAAAGCAAAACCCAGAGTCCTGAATTCATAGAGGCATTTAAATAGAAGCCATGCAAGTGTCTGCTGGAGAAAGTAAATAGGCACTTCCTGTATCCGCTGTTTTGGGGTGGGCTTAGATGTCCCAGAAATCAGATGAAAGGGTTTGAGCCCCTGCCTTTCATGAATTGTGGGGCATCACAAGTGGTGGGTGTCCCAGCTCCCTGTGGCACTGTTTCCTCATCTGTAAACGGGTCCTGTGAGTTGAGGGAGGTGTGTGCGTGGAGGCGGTGAGGGAACTTGGAGTGTTCGAGTGCCAGGGAACACGTGACCAAGCTGGCTGGAGGTGTTCCTCGGAACCTCCAGGGACTGGTTGCCAAGTTGAGTGATGCTTAAACAAATGTGTAGGTTTGAGCGTCAAAGTAATTTTTGAAAATGATGCTTCCTGTTTCTTCAAGGACCATAGAACCTCTTCTGTGTAAAAGAAAGTGCACTAATTATCACTGGGAACTGGATTGAATCTGTTATCACCCAGCGGCAGCCAGTATGTCATCTCTCTGCTCTCTTACTTTGCAAGGTGAGTGATAATAGCAGTCTCTGCCTCTGTGGGTTACTTTAAGGACCAAAGGAGATTTCACATATAAAATAAGTATTATAAGGGAACTTCCTCAATTTGATAAGGGACATTTATGAAAAACCCACAGATAACATAAACTTAATGGCAAAAGACTGAATGTTCTTCCCCTAAGATCTGGAACAAGTCAAAGATATCTACTTTTGTCACTTCTATTCAACATTGCCCTGGAGGTTCTTTCGAGGAAAACTGAGCAAGAAAAGAAATAAAAAGCATCCAGATTATATAGGATATTTGACAGTGACATAAACTTGCATATGGGGAAATCCTACACAATCCATCAAAAAACTATTAGAGCTAATAAAGAAGTTAGCAACGTAAGAGCTTACAAGCTTAATATTAAAAAATCAATTTGTATTTCTATACACTAAAACTGAACATACCAAAATGAAATTAAGAACACAATTTTACTCATGTAACATCAAAATGAATAAAATAGTTAAGAATAAATTTAAATAAGTATAAGACTTGAAACCAAAAATTACAAAGCATCATTGAAAGAAATTAAAGAAGGCCTCAATAAAAAGAAAGACATGCCATACTTGTAGATTGGAAGATTTAATATTGAGATGCTAATGCTTCCCAAATTGATTTATAGATTCAATACAACCCTTATCAAAATTCCAGCACTCTATTTTGGGTGAAATTGGTAAATTGAGTCTAAAATTCATATGGCAATACTAGGGGCCCAGAATAGCCAAAACAATTTGAAAAATAAGAACAAAGTTGCAAAACTCATACTTTCTAATTTCAAATTTTCTGCAAAGCTGCACTTATCAATATTGTATAATCTGGTGTAAGTATAGACATCTAGATCAATGGATTAGAACTTATGATCCAGAAATAAGTTCATACATCAATGGTCAATTGATGCTCAACAAGGGTGCTAAAACAATTAAATGGGAAAAGAATAATCTTTTCAATAAATGATACTGGGATAACTGAATATCTACCTACAAAACAATGAAACTGAATGCCTGCCTTATACCTTAAATGAAAATTAGCTCAAAGTGTTTCATGGACCTAAATGTGGGAGTTAAAACCATAAAACTCTTCGAAGACAACATAGGCATAAATCTTTATGATAAAAGTCAGACACAAGATATTTTATGATTTCTTTAATATGTAATGAGCCAAATGGGCAAATACATAGAGAAAGAGAATAGGCTGGTGGTTGCTAGAGGCTGGGTAAAGGACAAAATGGGAAGTAACTGCTAAAGGGTACATGTTTTTGATGTAGAATGATGAAAATGTTCTGGAGTTAGATAGTAATGATAGCTGTACAACTCTGAACATGTATGAACATGGTAAATAATTGCACGCTCTAAAAAGTGAATTTTATGATAATGACTTATAGTCTGTCTGAGAATGGGGTGGACAGAGATGGAGGAAGAGAAGCTGGATCCTGTGATTTTCCTTGAGCCCCTATATCTGGTAGTGCCAGAAGTCACACTACTCTGGAATGTTCAGTTATATGAGCCAACAGATTCTCTGCTTCTTAGGTCAGGGTGGATCAGGTTTTCTGTCACTTACCCCCAAAGGAGCCCAGGCTGTCACACCTGCTCTCTGGTCTCCAGGGGGCAGGGCCCCTGAGGGAACACTTTGTCTTTCTGTTTCTTTGTCTTTGTCTCTGTTGACTCCATGGTTCATGCTCCTTCTATTTAAAAAGTAATTCTACCCTGAGTCTGTTTTTCATCTTGTTCTTGTCCCCACTCATTCAAATCTTCTCAAAGAGTAGCCCAGTCTTGCTTTTCTGTTTCCTTCCATCCTCATCTTTCTTAGTCCTTTGCTGCAGGGTCCCACCCCACACTGTGGGCACTCTACTGCCCTCCTGTGGCCAATCCAGGTGGCATGTCTTAGCCTTGTGGTCATAGTCCTGGTTCCCCCCACTCCTCCCGCCATCTCTGTGGCTCTGATCTCTGCTTTACAGCTTCCTGGTGGTGGTTGCTTTGTCTGCTCAGCCATGGACATTTTTGTCCCCTGAATATGGGCTAGGTCTCCCCTCTGATGCTCTTCATCCTTTTCCTGTGCTGTTGGCTCCATGCTTGGTTCTTACAACTGGACCCTCAGAGTCTTCACTTCAGGCTTGTCCTCCTCTATCCCCTTCTTTTCTGGAAGCATCTCAGTACATGTTGCCCAAGGAGAGCTGGTGACTCATGGGCCTCTAGCCCATGGACTGTTAGGAAACACCACCTTGCCTTTGGAGATGCCATGCTTTTTTGGACAATATAATTGTTTACTCAAAAAGAAAAAGAAAGTTAAATATGAAAAAAAAAATTATTTGCTATGACTACAGCTCACAGAATGCTGCCATTAAGGTGCCTCCTCTTGTTTGATGGCCCCCATTTTCACACAGGTGTGCAGGACAGGCTAGCACTGTCTCATGGAAGAGACACCAGTAACACTAAGTGACTTGCCCAAGGTCTCACGGCCCATTAGGATCCAGATTTGGTGGTTCTGAGCTTACATTTGCTCCCTGCTTGTTGGAAGCATCTAGACATTATTGGGTCACCTTAGACTGACAGGACATCATTCAGTGGGTTGCTGGGGAAGCCCCATGCTCAGTGTCTCAGCCCAGTTAGGATGGGTCCTGTCGCCAGGGGTTGGGACTTCGTATGTGAATTCGGAGGAGGCCACAGTTCAGCCCATAAAATTTTATTTTATTTTTTATTAGCGTATTTGTTTTCTTATATCTTTGTTGATTTGGGGACAGTATTTCATTTCTCCCCTCGTGTATTCCCTGTAGTTTTCCCACCACCGGAGCACCGTGATCCATCACCACATCCCTAATGCTTCGACCCCATCACTCCCCCTCCTCCTGCTATGTGCCTCAGATCTCTGGTCAGCTTGCAAGTTTTGTCTTTTTTCCTGACAATTTGTTTGACTTCTCTAGATTCTCCATATAAGTGAGACCATCTGATATTTATCCTTTTTCTTCTGACATTTCACTTAGCATACTCCCTTCCAGCTCCACCCATATTGCCACAAATGGCATGAGTTTATCTTTTTTGATTGCTGAGTGGTATTCCATTGTGTGTGTGTACATATACCACAACTTGACCCATCTGTTTTGGGGCATTTGGGTTGTTTCCATATCTTGGCTGTTGTAAATAGTGCTACAATAAACATAGGAGTGCAGGCTTCCTTTTGCATTCATGTTTTTGTGTCCTTTGGGTAGATTCCTAGGAGTGGAATCACTGGGTCGTTTGGTAGATCCATTTCAGTGTTTTGAGGAACATCCACACATGTTTCCAGAGTGGCTGGACCTGTTAGCATTCCCAGCAGAAGTGTAAGAGGGTTCCCTTTTTGCCGCATCCTCACCAGCATTTGTTCAGCTCATAACATTTTAAAAGAGAAAGATATACCTACCTTAGTTTAAAAAAACACATGGGTCTGAGGACGGGCTCAGTGGAAAGTCCTGTGCAGCGTATGTTGAAGTGCTAGGCCCCGACACCTCAGATGTGACTCTTTGGAGACAGGGTCTTTGAAGGTAAAATGAGGCCATGATGGGGCTCTCATGCAGTAGGACTGCTCTCCTTGTCAGAAGGGAGATGCCACAGGATACACAAACAAGGGCAAGGCCATGTCAGGACATAGCAAAAACGTGGCCTTGGGCGAGCCCAGGACAGCCAGCTGCTGACACCTTGATCTGAGACTTCCAGCCTTCAGAACTGTGAGGAAGAAATAAATTTTGTTGTTTAAGCACCCTCACAAACTAATGTGCACACACTGCTTACTCCTGTGGCCATTTATTTATGTTTGTTTTTTTGGCAGTCCTAGTCTTGTCAACACTGTTTTGTTTCCCGAAACAGGCTGTGGCAGAAGGGACTCTGTCACTCTTGCTGAAGTCACACTTTGAGGAGCTGGGCGCTGCACAGAGTGCTGATGATACAGAGATTCTGGACAGCGGTGTGCACGCCTGGCTTTGCCCCTCACTCCCTGAGGGTCTGGGAAAACAAGTGGACGTTACTGAGCCTCAGCTTCCTCACCTGCAAGATGAGCATGCAGAGATGTATGGTTGAGTTCCTTTTCCAGCCCAAAAGTGCCATCATTCCCTGATGGGCAGGGATGGAAATTCTGTGTTAGAGATGTTATGAGCTATTCCTGTTTCAGCTTGGGAGGGTCCACAGCTCCCTACCAATCTCTTTCTATTGAAAGGCTTAGATACAAAAGGCCCTTTGGTCTCTTTGCAGGATGGGAGCTGGAGGCTTGACAAGGAGAGAGCTCAAAGAGATTTGAAAGAACCTGGTACTGCTAACTCACGGAAGAGGTGGCGGGAGTTTTACAAGGACTTCAGCGAGTGCCTTTGAAACTTTCGGCTCTTCAAGTCTGTTTAGAGCTTGCTTCTGAAGCCTGATACCTTTCAACTCCATGTCTTAATTCTTTCCTCCTGCCCTGGTGGCTGAGCCCGGAGGAGCTTTGCAGGACAGTGGCACTTGGTAGTGAAGCCACAGGACAGGTGCACTCAGAACAGGAGCTTGGGAACACAAGGGGGGCCAGGGGAGGGCTTGGAGTAGGAAGAGGTTCAGGATGGGGAGAACCAGGGGACGGGGTAGAGAGGTAGACCCCGGCAGAGCCCTGCTCTGTAAGGCGCTGTCTGATTTTGAGGATCGAACCGGTAGAGCAACTCTTTTGAGGCAGACACCACGGAAGTGGTGAGCTGAGGTGGGGTGGCATTGGCTTTCTGTGGCTGTCTGAGTGAGAATTTGCCACTTTGTTTTGTGGCACTTTGTAAACTGTGAAGTGAGAGACTGTTTACCCTGCGCTTTGGGGGATGAGAGGCTAACATGTGGTCAACAGGAGCACTGGCCAAGCACACACCAGAAAGTCCGAGTTGCTGAAGGTCAACTAAGGCAGAAGATCTTAGTCTCGGGGTGTATGTGACTCTAGAAGGCCCATAGAGAGATTTCATGAAGTCTACTAGCACATGGGAATCACGTACAAATGTGTGGTTAATTTTAGGAGGACAAGAAAAATAGCTTTCATAAGATTCTCAAATTGTCTAAGCTTTTGCATGTCAAGAAGCCCCATTTGGGGATGAAATATGGCAAATGTTCAGCTAGAACCCATTTGAGTGTTTTTCAGTAGGAGGGCTGGCATGACGTTATGGTAGGAGATGGTAGATGCAGGAAAAGGATCAGCATGAAATCTGATCCAGGAAAAGAAAGGCCATTCAGAACAATGACGTCATAAATTTGTAAATGTGACAGGCACCGAACAAGTTGGATTTCAGTCAGTTCTCACAGCTACGCCATGAAGTGAGTGCACCATGGCTCCATTTTACATTTGAAGAAACCAAGGCCCCAAGAAATTAGAAACTTGCTCATTGTCACCCAGTCACCACCCAAAGCTTGGCAGAGCAGCAACCCAGTCCTACTGGCCCCTGGGTCCACTCTCACTATAATCTGTAAACCTTTTGGAGAATTTCACATCCCAATCAGCTGCCTCCTTTGGTCTAATTCTCCAGTCGGCAGTATTTTGGGAGTTCAGAGGGTGAGTTTTCTGGGAGGGAGTTTGCTGAGTGATGCCAGGGACTGGTGCTCTGCTCTAATCTAGCTCCTATTACACCCAATAAATGGTCTTTGTGAGTCATCAGTTGGTTTCATTTAAGAGCAGGTCAGGGGAATTGGTTCCCAAATCCTGTTACTTTTGAGAGCTCCAGGGAATTGAGTTCTGGGGTCGGCTGGTCACTCTGGGTATCTTTTAGCTAAATCAGACATAATTGAGAAATGAGTCTGCAATTGTATTGGGAGCAGTTCATATTAGATACCCAGGAAAGCAATTTTACAGGAAGAGTTGCAAATCATCGTTAGCTAGACGTCCGAGGCCCTGTAAACCAACAGCAAAAACTCCAAAAAGAAGAGATTTGTTGGAGACTGGGGAGTGGGCTGGAATGGCAGGAAGGCTAGGGCCTGTGTGATTTGTTTCTTCTGAATTGTTACTTTTATATCTCTAGCACACCATTGTTAATATGTATTTACTGATAGCCTCCAAGATGTGAAATGTTTTGAAGTATTTCATGCTTTAACATGTTTGTTCATTCACCCATCTAAGCAACCATCAGGTCCATTAGGAATAATGATGAAGATGCCTGTGAACATTTGTGCTCTGCTTAGAATGGTGGGCGCTGTTCATCCAGCGCTCACAGCAATACTTGGGGAAAGGCACTATTGTTATCCCCATTTTACAAATGAGGAAACTGAGGCACAGAGAGGTTACTGTTCAGAGCCCAGAGTGCTCAAACAGGCAGGAATGGGAGGAAGGACAGGAGCATGTGGGGAGACATCTGACTTGGCTGCTGGGTGATGGAGATGTAGAGAGTGGTTTCGAGAAGGGACCTTAGGTTCTATGGGCAAAGCAGGTACAGTTTTGTATGTAAAACTTGTGAAAATTGTTAAACTGTAATGCCTCTCCTATCTTTGAAAGAGTTTGTGGATTAAAAGCTTGAATAAGATAGACAAGCTAAAACTCATTAAAAGAGGCAATGGAAGTTTTCAGGTGCCAAAAACTAGCAGGTGACACATCTGTGTCATGAGTGTGGGCCTGTGATTTGCCAAAGCAGAACCTTCCATGCTTTTCATTATCTAACGTTTGATTAAATTTTTTCAAGTTTCATTTTAATGTTTTGAATCTATACCCTTGATGAAAAAAAGTTTTTGTATCTGATTCAGAGTGTGAAGGTGGCTAAGAGATTATTCTTAGAAGCATACAGCCTTAGAGCTGGAAGGGCCTCAGGAAATGGGGTTTAGTCCCTTCATCTTACTGAAGCGGACACTTGGATGTGTTCAAGGTCAGACAGCAAGAATTTGATGTTTACTAAAAATAGCCTTGGTCTTTTATGTAGGATTAAGAACTAAATAAGAGAAGGAAAATCATTCTCTTCTGAAGTTAGGATTTTTACCAACTCAAACTCCATTATAGTTGATAGAAAAACCAACTTAGGTGACTAAGCAAAAACAATATGTCATTTGCTCATGTAGATGAAAAGTCCAGGATTCTGGCTTTAAATAAGGGACTCAAATGACACAATTAGGGCTCAATCTGTCTCTCACTCTGCTTTCCTCTTTCTGTATTTGCTCCATTTTTAGTCGGGTCCATTTCATAAGCTGCCAAAATGGCCCCAGTAGCTCTAAGCTGACTTACATCTTTATGGGTTTAGCAGCTAAGGAAACTGATCCCCTGCTTCCCACCAACAGTTCCATCTCATTCACTTAGATGGGACGAGTTGGGATCACCTGTTCACAGCCGAGTTACAGTCAGCAGGGAAACGCAGTGCTTCATGGGTTGGGCGTGATCCCCATGACCACCTTGGAGCTGGAGTGGGGTCTGTGCCGCAGGGCAAACTGGGGGCTGAAAACAAACCCGGAAGAGTTACTGCAAGGTGGGCAAGACAACAGATCACATACTACAAAGTTTCATGGGAACAAATTGCTGTAGGAAATTTTTCATTCTCATTTGGTTGTGCCATGGAAGGAAATGTGGTGTGGACTGAGGTCAAGGGGATAGTTAAGAGTATCTTTTGCATTGAGAGAAAGTAAAAAGATCTACTACTATAGATGGGGGACTGGAAAGAAGCCCTTGGCAGATGATACAGGTTTCCATTGGGGGCTTTAGGGTCAGAGTTGCTCAGAGACCCTAGAAGTGTGTCCACACCCCAGGAACATGAGCTTGTAAGCTTACGGTCAACCACAGGCAGCTGATTGCACATCCCGTCAGTGGGCTGACTCACCGCCTGCCCCCACTCTTCTTCCTTCAAAAAAAGGGGAACCAAGCTATTCTGGGCTGATTGTATGGCCCCAGCATATAGAAATTTCTCTGCTTTAACCTTCCTTTCCCCCCTTTGTTAGCTGAGGCCCAAATAAAGTCTTCCTTCTCATATTATCCCATGATTCTCTGGTCAAATACTTCCAGGTGGGGAAATGTCTTTATAGCTTAAGCACAGGTTCCTTCATTCATCTTCTCATCTTCCTCTACTATCTCTTCCAGCCTTTACCTCATTCTCTCAAGACAGTACCTTTCTCTTCATCTCTAGATGCACCTCCTGCCAGCACAAGGATGGCATAAATAACAGAAAGTTCCTTCTAATTCTACAAAAAGAATCTACCAATCTGCAAGTCAGGAAGTCTGGAAGTGGGTTCAATGTGGAGTGCGCAGGTGCATTTTCCTTGCCGTTTCTGGCTTTGTGCTGTTCAGGGCAGCTTTGTTCTCAGCAGCCTCAGCTGTGCTGGCAAGATGGCAGCCAGCAGTTACTGGGACAATGTGCTTTGCGTTCATGTTTGGCAAGAGAGCAAGGAAACCCCTTGTAGGGTAAACGAGAGTCATCAGGTTTTTCCGCCCTTCCCTCAATGAATGACCTCTGCAGGCCTACACACATGCCTGATGGTGGGCACCTGGAATAGGGTGTGCGCCTGCATGAATGGGTACACCGTGGCCAGAGACTGGGCTTATATACAGGAGCAGCAGAAGTGGCAGCAGGAGCAGAGAACAAAGTGTGGAGCAGAGAACTTTTCGGGGTGCAGCAGAGAGATCACTGCAAGTCGCCAGAGAGCCCAAGAGAGTGAGGTCTGCCAGCCTCCCGGGCCCCTGGCCCTGTTGCCTGCCCTGTGCCTGGTTGCCTCTCTACAAGAGACCAGCAAAAGCCTAAAAAGCCACTGAGGGCTCCAGAACTCCCTCCCTTTAGACCTGTCTGCACAGCTCCCTGGAGAACCTGTGCTCCTGGTGTTTTCATGCCCTTACACCCCTCTTTCACCACAGGATTAAAGAATGTTCCTTCAGTCCAACTGTACCAACTTGGGTCTCACATCCATCCCTGAACCCATGATGGTGGCCAGAGGGATGCCAGGTGCTGATTGGCTTCCCCAACATGGCATCGGCTGGAGCTGTGCTTGTCATGCTGGCTCCCCGGTCAGGACCCTTGCTGGAGCTAGAATGGGTCCAGAGGCTTCAGGGGCCATGTGACTTGAGTGAGGAAAGAAGCAGCACTGGAAGCTGGGTGGCTATTATGTCACCTTTAATTGGGTTGTATATGTTAACGTGTTCTAGCATAATTTTTTTTAAATTAAAAAACTTAGTATTGCTGACAAGTTATGGCTTGGACAGATCTTTATGGATTAAATTGATAACATCAACATCATGTATATAAGATGGTTTCTATGAAGAACATGCATCACCTCATGGCAAGCACCAACAGACTCAGGGGCCTGCTCTCTGGGGATGCCCACACACCCCTTTTAGGAGGAGTTTTATCTGCTTTTATACTTCACTCTGTCCCAGTTTGGCATGTGCAAGTGGTCTGTGGCTCTTGTATTTTATTAGCTTGTATTATTATTATTATTGTATTATTGTATTGTATTATTGTATTATTATTATTATTAATATCTTGTATTATTATTCTATGTTTAGAATAAAATCTCTTGTAATCTTATTGTGGTTTCAGCTCTGGGTGCCCATCTTTAGCCCCCTCTGAAGATGTTCTGATTTGGGGGAGCAGAAGGGCTCATCAATAAGAAGTGGTAGAGGATGATTAGCTGGTGATTTCCGCTCCTTCTGGCTAGAAATCTGAATCTAGGATTTGCTTCTCTCTAGTCTGCTGCCAGGAAAGCTAGCAGGTCCTGGGGAAACAACCACGAGGGGAGGTAACATCCACAACAGACGACAGCGTGAGCCCCTCAGAACAATGCTTGTTCTGGCCACGTGGCTTCCATGTCCTGCTATCCAGAGTGGGACTCTGCTCTGGTGATACATGTGGCTGCCGTGTGCTGATGGCTCACTCTGTGCCGTTCTGGGCTCCCAAAGGCTCTACATGGCATCATCTAATTCTCAGAAACCCTGTGAAGTAGGTATTATAATTTCAGAAAACTGAGGCTCCAAGTGGTTAATTGCCTTGCTCAAGGTCAAAATAATCAGCCTGTGGTAGATCTGGAGTTCATAGCCTGGTTTGCCTGGCTCTGGGGCCTTTACTTTTATCCATTTCCTCACAGACCGTGAAGAGGAAGAAACGGCTTGAGCGTGGGAGCATGGGAAAGACCTGGCGCCGTGCCCAGCACACTAGTGTGCAGCGGAAGGTGCTGCCGCCGCTGCGTTGTGAGAAGGAAAAGCCCTGGATAATCCCCAAACTGACAGCCGGTCTGTAGACTCCTGAGCTGGCCATGGTCATCCTGAAAACTTGTTTATTGGCCTTGTGGTTATCTGAAGAAAGAGTTGTCTGTCCTCTCTCAATTCCTCAGGTCTCAGAAGGTAGGCTCGAATTACTGAGCGCACACACCAGTTGTCCTGGGCCAGGAGGACCTGGAAAGCTCAGGCCACTAAGCACACATCTGACCTGGGGTGGGGTCAGTGGCATCCCTGGCAGCTGAGGTGCTGGCTGACCAAGAGCCCTCCAGCTGGGAGTGGTAGTGGGCTCCCATGACCAGAGGCCCAGAAGGTCAATGGCGGGGTGCTCTGGGGCCTCAATCTTCCCTCATATCACCCTGGCCCTCACTGTCTACCCCAGACATGACTCAGGCTCTTCCGTCAGGCAGCTTCACGTTAGCAGCTTCTCAACCCAGGGAAAGATCAGAAAAGTGCAAGTAACCAAAATTAGAACCAGGCTCAGTTCTCTCTGTCCAATGCTCTCTGTTCATTGTCTCACGTGAGTCTCACAGCCTGAGTGAGCAAAGCACTGTCATGTTCATCATTTAGGGATGAGAAACTGAGGCTAAGTGTGATGTGTGACTTGCCTGGCTGTACACAGCAGGCGCAGTAGGACTTGACTAGCCACCTCCAGCATGGACGCTCATTTTCTTCATGATGCAGGTGTTCTTCCCAAGCCAAATATTGAGGCAGGGTCATTTTATTTCACTTCTCAGTAAACTTTGGCACAATGACAGAGTTGGAGAAAATGTCAGCCGTGCACCAACTTTGGCACAATGACAGAGTTGGGGAAAATGTCCAGCGTGCACCAGCCACTGTGCAGGTGCTTTCCTCATCACCAGGCTCACAGGCGTCCTGACAACTGCAGCTCTGAGAGTTCAAAGAACTCACCTCAGGTTGCTTAGCTCTTTACACTTTTGTTGCACTGAACTTGGTCACCCAGGAAGAATGCACCTTGGAGAAGTCCTCAGAGGATACCATGACACACATTTTTTCTGAGTGCCACCTTGCGTGTTTCCATCTTCATCAAATTTCTCAAATGCTACTGGCCCTTCTCACTACTTCCCATAATTCCGCGATTCTCTGGAGTGACTCTAGCTAACTGAGCCTTACAGCAGGTGAGGCTGGAGGAACATGCAGCTTGTCCCCCCAGGCACCCAGGGAGAGCTGGGAGATGGCCCCAGCCTTCTTATTGCTGAAGGTGTTCTCCATTAGGAACAAATGCTGGCCCCCAGGATTCTGCTGGGCTCATCCAATAGGCAAAGCTTGAGCTTGTTGGTTGCCACGGGGGTGAACAATGGGAGGCTCTGGGAAGTGTGCAAATCAAATGCTTGCTGTTGGAAGTGCCAGAATCTTCCTCCCCAATCCATCATAATGGAAAAAAACAAACAAACCACCATTTTACTGGATATGCATGAGGGTAACACACAGACCTCAAAAAGAGCAGAATAATCAGGCCTCAGGAAGGCTAGAAATCCAGGCTGCTGGGACTGCAGCAGATGAAAGGCAGATTCCTCATTTACCCAGTACAGTCAGGTATGATTTGGCTTCACTTCACTTGTTTCAAGATATAAATCCCCAACATGCAAAGTGGCTATAATGAAATGGACAATAAGTATTGACTAGGATGTGGAATAACTGGAACCCTTCCTGGCAGGATTGTAAAAATGGTAAGCTACTTTGAAAACAATTTCTTAAAAAGGTAAACATAAATTTACCACATGACCCAGAAATTTCAAGCCTATGTCTTTGCCGAAGAGAATTAAGTCCACACAGAGATTTGTACATGCATGTTTATAGCAACATTGATAGCCCAAATGTCCATCAACTGGAAAATGGATAAGCAGAATGTGACATACCCACACAATGGATACAAGTTGCCTATAAAAAGGAACAAAGGACTGATCAACATATGCTATATCAGAGGATACGCAAAATATTATGTATCTTGTATGATTCCATTTTTATGAAATATTCAGAAAAGGTAAATCTAGAGAGACACAAATTAGATTAGTGGTTGCCTTGGGCATTGTTCGTATCTGTAAAAGAGTACAAGATTACTTTTTGGCATGACAGAAATATTCTAGAATTAGATAATAGTGATGGTTGCACAATTTCACAAATTTACTGAAAGTCATTAAGTTGTATGTTTAAAACAAGTGTATTTTATGGTCTATACCCTCTACCTCAGTAAATTGTTAAAAAGAGTAGTATTTTTAAGAGAGTCTGAGTGGTCTTGTGTTCTCAGGACTCATATGCCTGATGGACACCTTACCTGACAAGCCCACCAAGATCACAAGGAACTGGGGTCAATTGGGGTGCTGCTCTATTTTGCTGGGCAGACGGGAACCTCAGACATGTCCCTCCAGGATGGCAGGTGGTTATAATTTTGGTTTCCTTGCATGTCAGAGTCGCTGGTGACTGAACTGCCCTCTGCAGCTGAAGTTGGGCTTCATGGCAACTCTCTTCAGCATCTGGATTCTCTCAACAAAGGTCCTCTGCCAAGACTTAGCAACTGGGACTGAGGTTGGGTTCAGTTTGGCTTCCAAGCGCAAGCATTAAGCCAGGAGCTCACAGAGATGTGGTTTTGCTTACCAAAACAAAAAATGTGTTTTGTGATGGTTGGGTCTGATGCAGTTATGCGAAGGTGCACAGACATCAGCAGGAAGCAGGAAGAGAATGGAAGTGACTTCCAGGGGGTCACCGGTCGTTATTAACAGTGGTGTCCAAGAGCAGCATTTTGAAAACTGAATGGTGAACATTGTGAAGGATCATATTATCTTTTAATGAACATGTATTAATGATTTTATTTGACTTATTAATGAAAAAAAACCAGTGGGATGGAACAACTAGTCCAAAGGACAATCCAAATAACAGACATAATTAAAGATCAGGAATATTGAAATGAATGAGCAAGTGAAGGCAAAGCTGCTCTTTTCCATAGTGAGGGGAGAAAGCCAGTTGCAAGGCAGAAATTTTGCATGTCTGTAGGCAGAAATTATTCTGAGTTATTGTTAGTTTACAATTTATAAAATTGCAAAAAGAGTACAATGAAAGATTCGTATCAGATAGTCAGGAGGAGTATGCATTAAACAATGTAATTTTCCCCTGAAGCACAACATTTTCTATATAATACTTTGTCTCCCTCTTTGCTTGGATAACCAGTGTTTATCCCTTAATCTCAGGCATGAAAGGATTATATTTTCAATATTTCCAATGCGTCATGGAATACTTTTACAAGCTACAGTAAAAGTAAAAAGCTAAAAAAATAAAATGAGAGAAGGCGTATAAAATACAAGCCAAACTTTTTGTGTTAATAGTTTCAACAGACATAAAGTTACTCTGTCAGGTTGCTATGAAAGTCTCTAACAGCGTCTCTCCAATTCTGCTCCTATCAACAGTCATGGGGGTGAATAGTTCACAGAAGGGCCCATCGGGGGCACATTCTGAGCTGCACTCACTAGAAGGCTGATTTGTACTCGCTGTTGTTGAGGTCCTGGAGCTGCCACCCTCTGAAGCCTGCAGCCCCGAGGTTCAGCCTTCACCCTATTTTCAATCAGGAGATTCAACACCCTAACTCCCCACTCTCATACCCTTATTAGTATAGTCTAGTTAAGACCAGCAGATCTCACTCTCATTGGTTTCAGAGCTCTTTTACACTTTAAAAATTTTTTGAGGATGCAAAAAATCTTTGTAAAATTGTCGTTTTTACTGAGTAACATTGCACATCATGCATATGATGCAGAGATAGACGTTTACACCTCTTCAGATGTATGTTACCACACCATGCCCTCCACCAAGACATCTTTTATAAATGTAGGTTACAACTATCAACACTTATCATACTAAAACTTGATGAAGAAATAAAAATTATCAATTCAGTTAAAATAACCATATGTGTTAGCATATCTTTAAAATGAAAATGACTATTTTTGAAAACAAACGTAAATAGTCATCAGAGTAGCATTCTTTTGCATTAATTGAAAATCTCTTTGGGTGTCTGGTGTCTCTATTTCCTTTCTCTAGCAGAAGAGAAGACAGCTGAATTCTCAGATCTGCTTTTGTATCTTAACAGTTGCAATATGTCACATCATGTAACCTCTGGAAAACTCCTTTGTATACCTGTGAGAGAAAAAAGAAGCAAATAGGCAAAGAACACTTAGCTTATTAGAAAAATAGTTTTACCTCACAGACCTCCTAAAGGTGTGTTGGGGCCTTTGCAGGTCCTTGGACAACACCCTGAGAAGTGCTGGTCTAGGGTTCCCAGTGTAATAATAATCTCTTTACACACATACACTATGTGCATTTAGGGTGACCAACTGGCTGGGATTTTAACACCACTTCTAACACTTCAGTCCTATGTTGCAGGCAAACCCTGCCGTGGCTCCCCTAACACATGTGCACACATTTGTGTTCAAGCTATCTTGCGCGCCCCAGCTCCAGTCTCTGGTTACTGGCTCTGTTTCTCTCTTTGCCCTCTCTCTATTCCTCCCACTTCTTCCTCTTTCTAATCAATTTCCCAGACCCTGCTACTACTTGACTGAGACAAGAGCTGTTACATCGGGGTGTGGTGGAGGCTGTCAGCAGCTTATTCCCCTTCTTCTTGATTAATAGAAATTCCATTTTGTTGGGGCAGCAATGTGTCCAGAAAAAAAAAAAATTTTCCCAGCCTCCCTTGCAGATGGAGTGGTCACATGGTATATTTCTAGCCAATAAGATGTTCAAGAAAAATGTCAGGTGGGCTTCTAGGAAGTAATTTAAGATAAAATGGGTTCACAACACCCATGTTTTGTCCTTCGCTCTTTTTCCCCTTCCTGCCTGGACCTTAGCTGGGATGGCTCAAACACCAGAGTCAGCTTGCAGATGTGAGGACTAGGGCTGCACCTGGAGGAGGAGGGCCAGAAGGAGACTGGATCACTCAATGACTTAATGGAGCAGTGAAGAAAGCCTAGGGTTAATGATTTTGGATTTCTTCTGTGAGCAGAAATAATTATGCACACACAAATACAAATAAAATCCTAATTGTGTTGAAGTCACATTTTTCAGATTTTTGTTACCAAACACAATTCTTAAGTGATGTCAGGTGTTATTTGTTTTCCTTATTGGATAGAAAGATTCTTTATATAAAATGGCAGGGACCAGAAAAATATGGGCTCATTTATGGCTGGTTTACAGCTATGCTTGGGGTTCAGACATTCCCAGAAGGCAGGAGCCTCTGTGGAGAAACGATTCTTCATCTCTGGGCTGGATTCATTGGCCACCAATCTCTACCAAAAGTCACCGGACTCAGGACATAACCCACAGCTAAGATGCGAGAGCCTGAGGGTGTGCAGGGAGAGGACAGCGCTCCTCCCCCCAGGTGCTTTTGCCTTACTTGCCCGGACACTGCCCTGATTTCCAGTGGCCTGGCAGTGAGTTCAGAGTCCTCATCCTCCTGGCAGTGGGTCAGAAGCATCCCGCCTGATTGCTACTAGCTGTGTGTATCCTGGCGATGGGCACTAGGGCTCAGGGTCTGGGGGGAAGGTAATGGCATCCTGCAGGAATGCTGGCAGCTATAGCATGGGCATGCCTGCCCCGGCTAAGATGTTAGCCATCTCCATCCGTCTGCTGTCCTCTGGCCCCCATTCCTGGAAGTGAATCCTCTGGCTCCTGAGCATGGCCAGAACCTGCTGTGATGGGCAGGAGCTTGTCTTCCTGAGGTTCCTGGGAGGTGGGGGAGCACTCTGCTGATGACAGCATTGCAGTCACCCACGCACAGTGCTACCTGCCACCCTCCTTGTCCCGGAGCAGACCTGTGAGCTCCATGTGCATGGTGCCTTCCCAGATCAGCCTCTCTTTGACCAGGCTACTCAGTAGCTTCAGAGGATACCAGTTCCTTTGAATTAATATCCCTCTCAGCAAACACACTGTCATTCTCCAATTCCTGCCCCAAGTCAAACAGCACCCAGTCTCTGAGCAGAAGCTGCCCTGCTCCTTTTGTTCCTTCCTTCATTGCATCCACAGCAGACATTTCCTGAGCTGGAAATTGTGCCCAGACCAGTGCTGGTATATGGGCCACCACAGAGGTGTAGCTGTCCTCGAGGGCTCCTGGGCTAGGACAGGAGACAGACACACAGCCATCTGTTGCTTCACAAGTACCAACTTTCAGCGAATCTTCTCCAAGGACTCATTCTTGAGTTGACCCTTTTTTTTCTTCTGAATTTCCAGATGCTTCCACCTCTTTTCTGGGGTTAAACCAGGTTCTCATGTCCTGTGTCCTAGACAATGAACACTTTTTCCTCTCATTTTCCACGATGATTAGTACTTCTCTGGCAACAGAGAAGCAAGCATAGCTGTGTGTACAGGCACCAGGGTGTATGTGTGTGTGCATAGATGCATGAGTGAGGGGTTCCATCCCATTGTGGAGTGCAGGAAAACTGGAGTAGAACTTGGGCTTGTGGAGCAATGATGTAAGAAGCAACTATGCAGCAGGGTTTTGCAAAGGTGATTTAGCCAAGTTCCTGCCCAGAGAACACAGGGCTCTGAAATACCGTGAAGTTCCAGGCCAGGACCTGCCTGAGCTGTGAGGGGTGGGAAGTGGGAGGTGGGAGAGCTAGGCGCTCTGTGCTCCAGGTGTCCTTGCAAAGTCAAAAGCCACTAATGGAAATAACCACTGGGGCATGATTTTTCATGCCCTGATTCCAATCACAGACTTGTCATCCAAGAAGAATATTGAAGGGGAAATTCCATTTCCTTTTAAACCAAATGCTCCCCACAGAAGCCAAAGGCTTGTGGAAACAACCCTGATTGGAAAGAGTTGAACGTGCATTGTTCTGGCTTCTCTAGTAAGAGGTGGCAACACTCATCATTTATTGAGAGATGAGTTTATGGAGAGGGGAGCCTGCCCACACATGGCCGTGACCTTTCTTGCTTCCTTGGACCAGATCCTGGACTCAGAGGAGGAGGTTGGGCCCATCTGGTCTTGGTGAATGGATGAATGTGTGTCCTGGCAGGTGTTAGCACACCGCACTCACAGCTGCATGGTGGAGCTGGGCTGTGCTGCCTGACACCCTCCTTGTCCCATGGTGGAGCTGGGCAGTACTGCCTGCCACCCTCCTTGTCCCGGAGCAGACCTGTGAGCTCCATGTGTATGGTGCCTTCCCAGATTAGCCTCTCTTTGCCCAGGCTACTCAGCAGCTTCAGAGGACACCAGTCCTGGCAGAGGTGTCCGGAGGCCAGTGGAGTCCCTAGGGGAAATCAGGGCTACTCTTTTTTAAAAAAGTTTTATTTATTTATGCATACAAGAGATGGGGTGTAGGCCAGAGATGTGGGGGTGTGAGGGGATTCACCAAAGACAGAGTGGGGAGCAGAACTGACAGATCTACTGAAATAACACTGCTGAGGGGATCAGCAGGTGAGACAGGAGAGGCCTCTGTGGGTTATTTAACTGCCATGTGGGAAGCTCCATGGCTGGGGATTGAACACGAGCGGCAGTAGCTGCTGATAGCTTCAAAGTGCTGAACCCCTTGCGCCACTGAGGGCAACTCTCGGGGAAAAACACAGAGTCTGACACATACACCCATCTATTTCTGCAGCTCATCCACACACACGAAATTTATTAAAGGATAGAAAAACAAAGAGGGTGGCAGGGCCAAGCAGTCAAGGACTCCATCCCAGTTTGAGAGCTGTGGCCTGGGCACACTGGTGGCTGAACGTCTTAATCGCTTTTGGGTGCTGAGGTCAGTGAATCCTCCAACAGGCAGGGGGCGCAGTTCTAGTATTATCTCCATCTACACTGCTGGAACTGAGGCTCTGGAGGTTAAGTAACTTGCCTGAAGTAACAAAACTAGTAAGTGTCTCTGGGATTTTCACCAGTTCACAAAACTCCCTCGCCTTCCTGGCGTGGCTTCCCATCTTGTCCGTATAATGAGACAGCTACCTGCACTGGACCGGCTTTTGAAGACTCAGGTGGACGTGGCACGTAAGTGAAATTTGTTGGCCTGGTTACCTTTAGTGTGTGAAAATGGCCCGGCAAAATCAGGTCACAAAAGAAAGGGAGGCTTGTTGCTGTGGGAAGTATTTTATTTACCCCTTAAGCGCAACTTAGGGGGTAATACAGACAGACTATGAAAGAATCAATCCCCATATTGCCATCAATCATGTTTTCCCACGGTGCGCACGCGTGCGTGTGCGTGCACGCGCGCGAGTGTGCATGCGCAGACACACACACACAACTGGTGGGCCTAAATGTAACCAGGCTCACCTTGAGTCTACCATTTGCTGCTTTCAGAAATGCCTTCTGAGACCACTCAGAAATGACCACTGAGCTTTTGAGACCTGTTTTTATCAGTATGATAAAAACATATTTATGATCTTATAAATAATGTTGTTCCTTCCTACTTTGTGTCTGTGCATGCCCCTGAGTGAGTAGGTATGTGGTGTGGCATGGATGTGCGTGCATGTAATGTTAAGCATACTCTAGGTATATTGCTTTTTTCTTATTACTTAAAAAATACCTTTTTTGGTTGTATAATGTTGCCTTATTACACAGATTTGATATAATTTATTTGCCGGCTTTCCCGTTATTATATATTCTTCCATAATAAAGGCTAATATTTCAGGGAAGAACTATAAGAGCAAAGCTTAGCTACCCACATGATCCTTCCCATTGGGTGGATTTCTGCAAGTCAGACTCTGGAAATACAGGCTTGGAGCGCCATTGGCTTCCTGGCTACCTGTGGCGAAGCACCTGTGCCCCCAGAGTGGGTGAGTGGTCTGGCTTGGATTAGAGCGTCCTTGAGGAATTAGTGAGCGAAGGAGAATTCTTTCATTTTGTAAGGGAGGTGGTGTGAGTGGAGCAGCTAGCTTCAAATGTTGGAAGGGCCATCCTGTGAGAAAGGATTGGGTTTATAAGGCAAAGAACTCCATGGAGAGGTGTGAAGCAATTGGAGCTTGGTTAACATGGCAAAAACTGAAAGGCGCCAGGCTTCTTTTTGGGCAGAGGCTTCGCCTTACACTGCGGGGTATACTTCTTGTCAGGTGCTGGGATGTGAGGCACACATTGCCCACAGAAGCAGAGGTGTTGGGCTTTGGAGATCAGGTGGCTTCCTGGAAAAGTGCATATGGGGGGCGTGGGCAGGTCATACAACAGTGTCATGTTATAAAAGGGATAGGGAGGGGAGAAGATTGTTCCAGGGACTAAACATCATTATGACATTCCAATTAGACACAATTTGAAAGTGTATTTTCCAGCACTCTTTTTCCTCAAAATAACACACACTCATGAACAACACACACACATCCATGTGTGCGTGCACACACACACAGCTGGTGGGCCTAAATGTAACTAGGCTCACCTTGAGGCTACCATTTGCCACTTTCAGAAATACCTTCATGTCCACTGAGCTTTTGAGACCTGTTTTTATCAGTATGATAAAATCATATTTATGACCTTATAAAATCACAAGGGCAACCTACAATTAGCAATTCAACTAAGAGGAAAAATCAACATGGATGAAGCTGATGGGGTTAGGAGTGGGGGCCAACTGGTGGCCAGGCGGAGTCACAGAGTGGGATGGGGCTGTCCCCTCACACACACATGTCCCCATATCCAGACAGGGATGTCAGCACATACAGTGCGATCAGGCAGGTCATCCAGACATGGCCGGTGGCCTGCGTGGGACTGCTGTCCTGCTCACGGTGTGTACCACAATGGTGGGGACGTAGGCCTGTGCCCTGCTAGTCGGACCTCCTGTGACACAGCCTGGGTGGGATGAGCTCTGACTGTATCACCTTCGGCAGCCCTGAAGAGCATTTGTTTTAAAACCAGCGAACTGCATATCTGAGTGGCCATGCCCAGAGATTCCCAAAGCCATTCCAGACTGGGACAGCCATATAGGTGCCTGGACAGCTGACTCTGGAAAGTTCTACAGGCTGGCTGAGAGCCAAATGGTTCTTTGACTGAGCCAAGAATCAGTACATGGGCACCACTCATCTGCTACCTTCTCTGACTGCAATACAAAGGGCATTGGGAGGTGAGCAAAGGTGGAGGCCATCTGTGAATGCATGGAGGGGCTGCCCTCCCCATTTTCTGGCTCCAGGGCCAATTTCCATAGAGATGGGATCCCGAGGCCAGAGATGACCCGCCAAGAATGCAGTCTCTAGCTGGGAGTTTGCAGCTGCTGCCTGTCAGGCCAAGATTGTTGAGAGGTGGCTTCGAAATGCTGCTTAAGCCACACGCTGTGAAGAAGTCATGCTGGTCTAGCTCCAGCACTGAGCCCAAGCACATGAGAGCGCACCAGGCTACGGAGGAGTCAGGAGTAGGTGTATGGCCTTAGCCTGGACTCAGGGAGTCCCACAGGGGCAGATCTCTGGCTGTCCTTACCCATAACTTGTCTCCAGGCAGACACTGTTCTGTCCTGCAGGCGGCCTCTATCAGGGTCTCCTGTGAAAAGCTCCCTTGTCTTTGTTTTTGTTGTTGCCAATGATCATTTGTATTTTAATACAGGATGAGCTCTTCATCCCTTCATCTGCCTGCCCATGCACCGTTGTGTGTCAGGTACTGTACTAGGACCTGGGCTGAATGGGTAAATCTTCAGTAGGCTCTTTTTTGGCCCATCCTGGGAATGCCTTTCTCCAAAGTACGTGACTCTATGTTCTGATGAGGCTACACCTTATGAGAGAAGAAATATTTAGGTGCCTCACCACCCCATAGAGGCTCAGTGGGCTTGCCTGGGGCCTAGCCAATGGACTAGGGACAGACTTCAGACTTGCACAGAGAGAGGGTTTTATCTGTGGGGTCCGGGCCAGAAAGTTACCCAAGAGCGTGGACCTACTGGATAACAACATTTGCCCTAATCTCTGTACCCATTGTGCCAAGCACTATACTTGATACACTAGGTGCTTTACAAACAGTTGTTGAAAAAAAGACCAAAGCCCAGTCCTTAGAAAACAGCAAGGGCCAAGACAGGAGTCCCTGAGCAGGCTCCTGTCCAGTCCCTGAGGACTGGGTAGAGCCGCAGGCTACAGAGGCAGGCAGTGGCCTGCAGTTTGGGAGGCAGCAGAGGAGAAGAGCTTGCTTCTCCAAAGTCCAGGTGTATGCACAGGAGCTAGCCTCAGGCAAGACAGAGGCCAAAGTACGGTGTGCACTTCCCAGCACAGTTTCTGTAAAGGACTATGGGTATGAAACATTCAGAATGGCCAACATCTGCAAATGTTTTATTCTTGGCTTCTAGAATAAGAACACCAGCCTCTTCTGGTTCCACCCCCCTCCCTGGCTGGTCCTTCTCTGTCTGACCTGTTGGCTCCTCTCCTCATTGTTACAAATGTGTCTGATATGAGCCCATCACACCCACTGGCTCTGGGTTGTCCAGTCCTGACCCATGACTTCAAGCATGACCTCTATGCTGAGACACTCAAATTGCTGTTGCCAACCTGATGCCATCCTGAGCTGCAGATTTGTATTGCTTGGCAGCTGCATGTGGGCCACTAACAGATGACGTGATCATGATTTATCCAAAGTAAAACTTCTTCCTTTTCTATCCTCCTATGCTCTGGCCAAAATTTCCTCATCTCAGTAATAGCACCAGAACCCACCAAGGGGCTCCTTGAACACTGTGCCCAGGGTACTTTGCTTCTTTCACCTTGCTCTAAATCCTGCCTGCAGGTAGTTGATCTAGTCAAATGTCTAGAAATTACATTTGTTTCCTCTCATTTCTCCACTGTTGATATCCAATTCTTCAGGAAGTACCATGGACTCTGTCTGCAGAACTTTACTAATGCATCCAGTTTTCTCCACTTCGTTCCTACCATGCGGGGCCCGGCCCTCATTGTCTCTCCCCTGGACCACTTAATGGATTCCTCTGGTTCCACTCCTGCCCTCCTCCAATCTATTCTCCACACAGCAGCCTGAAATCCAATTTTTGTTTTTGTAAAAGTAACACATGGACATAGTTTAAGAAGACAAATAGTTCCATAAGACTTATAATGAAAACCAGCAGGCTCCTGGGCCACCCCTCCTCAGATGCAATTCACACTTCCAGAGGTGAACACTTGCAACTCTTCTGGCACTTTCCACCATCCTTACACTGTTAGCTTTTGAGTTTTAGGTTTGAATTATTTTCTATTGAATTCTGAACATGGATAAGACTTATCTCTCTTATCCCCTCCCACTTCAGACAGACATTCCCTGATAGCATCTTTCCAATTTAGTTGTATCACAAGTTGGATGAAACCAGCAGTCACGTGCACTTGCTGCTCATGCAGGAGGGAGGTGGGTTGATGCTCTGGCTGGAGCTGGCCACCCTCCTGGCCTCCTCCCTGGAAATGAGCATCATTCTCCTTTGGCTGGTCTGCCCATGAGTTGTCCCTCGTCTGTCTGCTTTCCATGTTACTTTTGTTCACGTCTTATCTGCTGTTACCTCCCTCGTGTTCTTTTTCTTTCTGGGGGTTGATATCTTTTTTGTCCTGGAGTTTGGGAGGATACATGTGTTTAATCCACCACGTAACTGGAAGCCAAACTAGTTCATTTTTGCCCCGTGTACAGCGCTCAAATTTTTTTCTTTTCTTGAACAGTTGAAATACTATGAATATAAAGATTGTCATGGTCAATGCTAATTTAAGGCTTGGTAGAAAAACCTTAAATTATTGACTCATAAGAATGTTTATTTAAAAAATGCCTAGTTGAGCACTATGTGCTGTAGGTGTTTGATGTAAAGGAAAGGAAAACAACAAGATCCTACCCTCAGACAGTCATTCATGTTGGGAGAAAAGATGAGATGGTAAACAAGTACCATAAAAAATAGTTAATAAAAGTTAGTTATAGAATGTTTTAGAAGGTGATGAGATGGATGGAAGGAAGGAAGGAAGGAAGGAGGGAAGGAAGGAAGGAAGGAAGGAAGAGTAAAGCTGGGTAAGGAGGATCCAGAGTGCCAGGTGGGAGCACTGCTCATTAGGATAGGCAGGCAGGGCTTCACCAACGAGTGCCATGGAGCAGAGGCCTGCTGGTGGAGAAAGTGAGCCATGGATCATCTGGAGGAAGAGCGTCCTAGACAGAGGGAAGCACAGACCCAAGACCCTAGGGCAGCAGTATACTGGTGGCACGAGGCTGCCAGTGTCCCAGGGACTGAGTGAACAAGGGTGATAGGACTTGGTGAGGGAGGATAACTGATGAGGGGTGGATGCCATTAGTCCTTGTAAAGTCTTGCAAGAAATAAGTGAGATGGAAGCCCAGGGAGGCTCTGAGCAGAGGGGTGAGATAATCTGATCTGGCGACTATTTAAGAGGGTCCCTCTATAATAGAGATTGTAGGGTGCAGGAGAAGAAACAGATATTTTAAATAACAGTGGCAGAAGAGGGGGTGGTGAGAACTTCCAGATACTGGATGTATACCAAAAGTAGACCCATAGCTTTTTCTTTCGCTTCAAGTAGAGTGTGAGAGAACCAGAGCAGTTAAGAGTGACTCCAAAAATTATTGGATTGAGCCTTTTGGCAAAGACTGGAGGTAGGGTGAGGTGGAGAAATTTTGGGGAGAGATTTATGAGTAGTTAGAGAATTGGAACCACAAAATCAAGGTTAAGGGTAGTCGGTGACTTTCCAATGCATACAAAATAAAGCCCCATGTCAAGATGACTAAGAACTCATGTAACTGACTCCTTCTCAACTTCCCCGCCTCACTGTTTACCCTTTTCCACAGCACCCACTGCCCTCATCACGTGAGCCTTCTACCAAATTTGTTCCCTTTTTCAGGATATTTGTCCTAGTTGTTCCCTGTGCCTGAAATAATCATAACCCAGATTTCCACATGACTGTGTCCTTCTTATATTTCACATCTTAATTTAAATATTACCAACTCAGGGAACTCTTTCCTGATGACCAAAATTACCCCTTTATATTATATCATCCTGTTTTATAACGTCTTATAACATTTTTCACAAACTGATATTTTCTTGTTTGTGTGTTTGTCTATTATATAAAGTGATTAATGGGCCCGGGATCAATTAGAATGTTGTTGCCCTGTGAGCATTAGCCTGGCCTGCCTTGTTTACTGTTGTATCCCCAGGCCTACATTTGCATGTGGCACATAACACATAGATTTTATGTTACGGAAGGAATGAACATCACATAGAGCTTTCCCTCTGATGTGGCATATTTTTCTCCTTATTATCAATTATATTTTCTTGTCTTTTTATATATCTAATAATTTTTCATTGCATGTTGGTCATTGTGTATGACAGACCGATCGAGACTGCAGGTAATATCTTCAACCAGCAGGGATTCCTTCATGTCTTTTCTTTGTTAGGTAAAAACACTATCACCTCAGTCCAGTCAGGGATGTTGGGTCAGAGCTGGGCTGCACTTTTAGTACGATTCAGCTCACCTTTAGTTTGTTCTTGTTCCTTGAATGAAATCTTTCTGAAGTTTTGGTAGAGCCCAAAAGTTCTCTATAGCCTCAGCCTGAAAGTTCTTCCCCGTTGGTAGAACTGAAAGCCATAAGCTATTACTTTAGGCCACTGCCTGCAAATGATTTTCACAGATAAAAAATTGCAACTCATTTGATGATAGAAAGTGTGAACTTAAGACTCCCTGTTAGGCAAAATGTTATCTCATCCAAAATAATTCTTTTCTTCTCATTAGTCAACCTGTATTATAAAAAACACATTCAGTATTCATTACATCATGAATTTAATAAAAAGAGTATGGAAATTTGTTATCTCTTTTTGTTAGTTAAGTACTGTTTTAATATCATCAGTTTTGTTTTTCCCTGAAAGACAACTATGTATATATATTTATATTTATAAAAGGTGATATACATTGATATTAAATGAATAATGAAATTTAACTAAATAACAAAATAGTTATATTAAAGGTTAGATTTGATCAGAGAAGCCAAACCAGAATGAATGACATGGAATAAGGAAATTTATTGTAGGGCTAGCCCATCAGCAGTGTGGGAAGTGGTGAGGAAGTCCCTATGCAGAGGGTTGTGTGTATGGCTAATCGCGGACCTGAAGTTGCCGTAGATCAGCAGATGCCTCCGTCCACATCCAAATCTCACTAAATTTTCCCCTTTCTCTTTATTTCACTCACAATCAAGGAAAGGAATTCTGGAAAAGGCACATCCAAACCAACAAAGTCAATATGACTGGTACTTGGCGTTTTGACCTTTATCTACCTGCTCTGCATGGGTTAAAAGTCTGGTAAATACACTAGAAGAGGCTGGTGTGTTGGTTACAGGCCCCTTCGCTCTAATGAAGCAGGACAGATTCCCTCTATTACCTCTTCCTGACCCCACCCTTCAGTGCTTCCCAGGGAAAAACTGATTTTGCCTTTCGAGTTCCTTCAGTTTCCAGTCAATCGCAAATGACCTTGAAGAACTTCATTTGTTTCTCTTTCTGTGATCAGGTTCCTCTGCCTGGACCAAGTCTTATCACCAGTCTATGCCCTCCCTGAATTGGTAGGAGTGTCCAGGGAAGAAAAGAGTCAATATTCATCAGCTCACTTAGGAAGCTTAGAATTTTAGTTTATCTAAAGGTCATCTAAGCCTTATTCCTTTTATCTTAAAAAAAAAAAAGATTAAGAAAAAAAATCTTTAATTTTTTTCCCCAACTTAGCTTTCCCCTCTTAGTTGTTGCAGCAGGAACATTGCCTTTCACAGTCTTCTCTGTTCTACCTGGGTAAAAGAAATCTCCAGGTAAATCCGGTGAGGCTACTTTCTGCTTAAATTGCATTTTCCCATTGACCTCAGGATAAAACTCTATCTAAGCACCCATGACTCTCCATGATCACTACTTACCTGGTCAGCTTCATCACTTGTACCAACTCTATTAACTATTTCTGGCAACACCTGGTTGCCTGCACTTCCCCAAACATTGACTATCCTCTCAGGCCTGGGTCTTCTGTCACTGTCTGAATGCCTTACCTAATTTCCCAGTTAACGAACACCAATGAATTCTTTAAATTCCAACCCCAATGTTAAATTCTCTGCAGTAGGTTTGGGTGCCTTCTCTCCTGTTTCTGTACTGTTGTGTAAGTCTGTGTATGCAGATTAGTGAGTGCCCTTTGTGGCCTGGGCCCCAGGAAGAGGGATTCAGCCTTTTCATGT
>PVIJ01015462.1:0-18624 GCA_004024925.1 Scalopus aquaticus
GAGAGAGAGAGAGAGAGAGAGAGAGAGAGAGAGAGAGAGAGAGAGAGAGAGAGAGAGAGAGAGAGAGAGAACCAAAACATTGAGTCTCATTATGTCTCATGCATGCGTCTGTAGCTGCATTAAAGTGCAGTAGAAATTCCAGGAAAATTCAAAAGCACAAGCTTCAAAATTCAAACAGAGTTAAGAAAATACAAGTGGAGCTTAGAAATAGTTGAAAGGGGGTCCAGGCAGCATGGCACAGAGCATGGTGAAATTCCTCAGCCTTAGACTCATTCTTGGGATACTGATCTCGTCCTGACTGCGTGAAGTATGGCAAGTTACTCAAATGGAATAGTTATGTTTATCTATAAAAAAGGTAAGATGGCAATATGAATTCACACCTTTCTTTAGGAGAATTAAATCAGGTAATATACCATAATATCTTAGAGACACTGGCTGGCACATCTTACCACTCAATAGCCATTAACGATTGTAATCATGGTGGATCGCTGTGTATTTCCTCATTCTCTCCTCCCCTTTATTTTTTTCTCCACCTCATGGTGAAGAGTTGGTTCTAAGCCTCACTGGCTCACAATCCTCCCCCATGGCTAATAATGATGGAGAGATGGCTGGGACCGCCCAGGCTTATAGTGAAATTTTCCACCACAGAAGAGCAAAGATAATTGGCTCCTCAGGGATTTCTTCTCCCCAACTAAATTATTTGACTGAGTATTGTAATATTTATTGTTCTTTATAAAATAATTCTTTCTAGATGCTCACTGGAAATAACTAAACTATATAAAAATCATTTTATACAGTTTACATTGTAAAACCAAATGAGTTTAATGTATCCCGGTGACGCCTTTTATGAGTGTGTCCATGTTTCTGGCACAGAGACAGAAAGTCCTCTCTACGGTCAGCCTGAATATGAAGCCAGGTCTACCCCCTCCATTTTTCTGTGTGTTTGATGTAAAGGGAACTACAAGAAAAGCCTAAGATCTAAACATCATTCCCTTTTTTATTAAGGTAACATTGGTTTTTAATGGGTTTTAGAGGTATGCCCCCCCTTCGGGTGTCACCCTGCATTAAATCATCCTGACGTGCAGTCTGTCCTCACTCTCTGTGCTGCAAACACCAAGGCCTCTGCATGTCATCGGCTCTTTGACCTTTATTTCCTCTTCCTAGAATGACTTCCCTTCCTTTTCAGTTAATGCCTCGTCCTCCTTTAGAACTTAGCTCAATTGTCACTATGTGGGGCTATCTCTTCTCTGGGCCATGAACCCCAGTCAGATACATTTCAACATCCCATTCTTCTCTCACCACAGCATTATCAATGACTGTGCTTCGATGATCTATTGTGCATTAATATTAGACTACAATCTCCATGACAACGAAAACTATCACTGCCTTTATTTCAGAATTTTTGTCTCTTGTGCCTCAGACATATTTGATGATCAGGAAATATTTTCAGAAAGACTGAATAGCTGAAAGCATAACTAAAGCTTTTTCAAAACGAGTGAGTTGTGCCTCCCTGGTGGTGCAGGGGTGAAAGTCTCAGCACGATGAAGCTATCGCCAGCCACTACAGCACGAGTTCGATCCCCAGCCAGGGAGCTGACCCACACAGTGCAGCAGACCTCTCCTGTCTCCCTGCTGCTCCCCTCAGCTGTGTGAATCCTCTTACCCCTCGCACCTCTGGACTACACGCCAATTCTTGTATGCATAAACACATAAAAATAAATCTTTTTTAAAAAAGAAGTGAGCAATCGGTGAGCAAGTCATCTCTGGTGAGGGTAAGAACGGTATTTTGAAGCTTAGGTGTGAAGAGTCAAATACATTCAGTTAAAAGTAGCAAAAGGGAGATGTTTCTGAAAATCAAATAAGTCTTAAGGGGGGAAGTGGGGTCTGGAAGGTTTGGGGGATGGTCAGGAAGCAGAGCTTGTGCAGAGGTGCTAGCTCCTCAATGTCTGACTGTGAGCACTGGGCTTCGAGGGGCACCTGAAGAGTCTTTGCTGCAGAGAGTTCTTTAGCCAATAATGTTTCAGCATGGCTGATTCTAGTGAAGGAGCATGCAAGTATTCAATCTAGAGGAAAATCAAATTTCTTCGCAATCTTTCATTTAAAGCAAGGAAATTGAGAACAAAATATGACCTGAGGTAACAGAAGACAAGCTGTGGCAGAGGTGTAAGCGGACACAGCTCAAAAGCAGTGTCAACCCCTCTTAAAATCTGCGAGCATTTTTAAAGACTTGATGGAATTATAAAATAAATGGTTATAAGCCTATTATTGAGTTCAATGAAACATCTACGACCGCATTTAAAATAGTTCTTTTCTGATCTCTTCAGCGCTTATTCACCAAAGGAACCGTGGGATGCATTTCTCATCAAGTGTGAATTCAAATGCAAAATGATCATTTGGTCCATTAAAAAAAATATAGTGGGCTTTCCAAATGTTGCATTATTGTTACACCGAGATTCCAGTGAGGAAACTGCTAGCAAGACTGGCTGCTGTTTCTTTTACTTCTATTTTTAATGGTTATAGTTAAAGTTATAAAATCAAATAGGCTGAAATGTTTCAAAGAGTTCTGTCTTTGAAAAAAATAATGGTTTCTCTAACTTTCAGCAGAGTGATTGATGGGACAATTAGACAAACTTCATGTTTTCTCAATTATTTTTTTCCCTACTATATTCCCGGAGGCATCATTGGGAAGAAGCATTGAACAGCAAGTCAATTGTTACATCAGTTCCACAATCCGTGTGAAGAAGTGTTTAAGAACACTGGTAACATCGAGGTTTCTAAGAGCAGTAGCTACTCTTAGAAATGCCTGCGTGGCACTTGTTATATCAGCAAAGTGATGTCCACTCTGCAAGGCATGCAGAAAGGTATAGAAAAACACTTGTAATAAAGTTGCATCAGAGTGATAGAAGAAAGTGAATTGCCGATCATATTTTGAGGTGCCTGCTGTCGACAAAGGAGTCACTAAGAGGAAAGAGGAGAAAGGGAGAAAGGAAAGAGAGAAAGAAAATACCTGCTAATGCTTAAAGCTGCAACTAATGTAAATTATGAAGTATTCAAAATATCAAAAGGAGAAAATAAACATAGTAATTTTCCTGTATTAATATTGATAGTCTTAGGAGAAAAACTGTAATTTTGTTATGTACCCCAAACTCAAATTTTCACATATTTTATGACAATAATTGTAACAATCACTATTCACTTTCATGATTTCTGTACCAAAATACTAATATTATTGTTATACTAATATTAATAGTTATGTTAATATTAATGTTATAGTCAGAAAGTTACAGTATTTTTTATGTTTTTATGGTAAAATATATGCAACAATTACAGTTAAAATATCTTCAAAAAAGAAAATACATTAAGTTGGTAAAAATTAAAAAAATTACTTTGTATAACATTTTAAATATGTGATGTTTTAATGTAATAAAGAGGCAAAGCTTGAGTATGTGAAACTGCTACTCTTTGTATAAGCTTACATTAATATTATACATAAAATACACCCACAGAGTTGCAATCTGAATTTTAAAACTATTGCACATTTTTCACATCAAAGTTGATGACATGTACTACCTAAGAAGCTTAAAAAAAAATCTGTTAAAACAACAAGATGTATCCCCAGAGGAAGAAACTGCAATTCAATAGTGATTAAAAAGCATAAATCATTTACATAGGATGTTCATTCCATATAATGTTCACTTTCAAGAAACAGAGACACTCCAGTCAAACTCAAATGAAAGCGGGCTTGGGAGCGTATGCTCTTCAACTGTGTGTGTTTAATGTGCTTATAGTTGCTACATATTGCGACCTGTACTAAATACAATGAATCTAGATGCTGAAAGTGGTCTGGATTTCAGAATTTTAGAATCATCATGTACCTAAATTCACCCTTAAATAAATGGCCTTAAATTATCTCTCTGCCTCTCTCTCTCTCTCTAAGATAGATAGATAGACAGACAGATAGACAGACTTGAAGTACACTTGATACTAACTTTCAGCCTAACTGTAAAGTACTTGATAATTAATATGTGGGAAGATTGACAGGATTAGTTACCCAAATACAAAAGATGTTAGTTTTTCTGGGTTGGAAGATAAAAATCATTACTTCTATCTGTTGAGTACAGTAGCTATCACTAACAAATCTCACTATGTTGAAATTCCCTATAGCAAAAGACCTTATTCTTATGATTGCCATATCAAAAGATATTTTAGTAATTTTCGCTTTTTTTTTTACTTTACTTCTCTCATTAATTCATGGGTTCTTTATGAGGGCTTCACTGTCCACCTCCCAGAGCTAAGTAAAAAACCTGGCATATATCTGACGCTTTAAAATACACATTATAGTAAATAAAATTAAATTAACTTGAGTTGAATTAATTGAATTAATTAATACTAGTCTTTTTTCTCTTGTTCATTCTGAATCTGCTTGAAAAATGCCTTTGACCTCTTCTCTCTCTATTCCCTCTAAATATCAGAAACCTCTAAGTTTTAGCATTTTTATAAGTAGTTTATAAGTATTTTGCTTTGTCAGATTGTCCTCCATGTAAGTGTTCAATATCTGTCCTTGTCAGTCTGACTTGCTTTACTTCATCTATTTCCCTGGACACCTTCTATTTTGCTAAAAATGGCAACAATTTGTCTTTCTTTATGGCTGCATAGCATTCCACTTAGTGGAGAAGTACTAGTAATGTTAAGGTATTACGTAATTGAAAAATTGATCGCTCATGTAAACCTAGAGGAGAGAAGTGTTGAGTATTCACAAGACATGAGGAGTGCCTGCTACTGGGTATAAGGTGTCTTTTGGAGAGCTGAAATTTGAAATTGTGCCAGTTACACATGAACTGAATATGAAACCACTGAATTGGATACTTTAAATGATGAATTCTATTGCATATGAAATATATCTCAGCAAAGCTATGAAAAGGGGGGCATCTGACTTACCCAGATAAATGAAAGAAAGATCTTTTAAGTGGCCTCCATCAAAAAGATAATGGTTTACACAATGAGATACCACCTTACACCAGTGACAATGGCACACATCAAAAAAACAGGCAACAACAAATGTTGGCAAGGATGTGGAGCAAAAGGAACCCTCCTACACTGCTGGTGGGAATGCAAACTGGTCCAACCACTATGGAAAGCTGTGTGGACATTCCGCAAACTGCTAAAAATGGAGCTTCCATACGACCCAGTAATACAGCTTCTGGGAATCTACCCAAAGGACACAAAAAGATTAATCCAAAAAGACACATGCACCCCTATGCTTATTGCAGCCCTATTTACAATAGCTAAGATATGGAAACAACCCAGATGCCCCAAGATAGATGTTTGGATCAAGAAGATGTGGTACATATACACAATGGAACATTATTCAGCAGTCAAAAAAGACAAACACATGCCATTCGCAGCAACATGGATGGAGCTAGAAGGGATCATGCTCAATGAAATAAGCCAGAAGGAAAAAGAAAAATATTGAGCGGTTTTACTTATAGGAGGAATATAGGGGAACGAAATAAGAGATTAGGAGGAGAAAATAACAACAACAACAAAACAAAAACAAAAACTAGCAGGCAACCATAAGTGAGAGACATTCAGTGAGGCAGGGGGAGGATAAGGGTTCAAAATGGGGGAGAAAAGAGCACAACGGACTATGGTGATGGTTCATGGGTGAATTGGTGGTGGGAAACCCATGGGGAATGCAAAATGTAAAAGACATAAATAACAATAAAAATATATATTATATAAAAAAATAATGTAAAAGATATAAATAAAAATATTTAAAAATTAAAAAACAAAGGTATGGTTCAGGCTTCAGTAACCTAAAATAGTTAAGATCATGTTTTGAAAACTGTGGTCAAAGCTGATTATAGCAAAATATTTACTTTCACCAGTACACTTTGCACATGAAGATAGACACAAGCAGGATAGGTGTGTTGAAATCCTCACCTATAATATTGCTATGAAAATTCAGCACAATTTATGGGGTAAAATGAATGTTTGCTTGTGTCTGACTCAACATGTTGCTAAGCACTGTCACCTAATCAGATGCCTATCTCCATTTATTTTTATAACCCTCTCTTCATTTTCTTCATGGTTAAATTGCATGCTATGTGTTGTTCTGCTTCAGGAAGAGCCATCTGTTGTGCAATTATCACCAAGGGCTAACCATTATCTCAAGGTGCACACAATCCAGCATTATAGGTAAGATGAATGCATAATTTATTGTGCCTATGTACCTAATTGAAAACTCAAAGGTATCCAGTTAGACTATATGTGATCAAGAATTCTATGCTTTGAGAAATGGTGTTTTTCTCTCAAACTTGCGGACAAAATAACTTTAAGCCTCAAAACTTACTGAGCAAAATAAAAAGTAAGGAATTTCTTTCCTTTGAAATAAATTCATTCTATTCAAGAGAAATTAGAGACAGAAAAATTGTGTCTGTAAATAAAGAGGAAATGTATTGGTTGGCATAGATGTGACTTTAAGGCTCTTGCTGTTTAGGGACACTGAAAGGAGAGTTACAATAATATAATATAATACAATACAGTATAATATAATACAAAATATAGCATGTGGCAAAATATAACATGTCAGTCAGAACATAGTCATCCTTCCTATAGTTCTATATTTCTTTCTTTGTGATTAATTGCACAAGCAAGGAAGATGAAAAATAATAAAGATGACTTGACAATTAACTCCTGAAGATATTTTCTATTGTAGCATATCCACATTTTAGTCCCTGGACACAGCTTCCTGTTTATGAAGCAAACTGTATGTTGATGGGAATGTTTCAATTCCATTAGGCAAACTGAGTTAGATATTTGAGCTTTTGTTTACAAAATATAAAAACAAAACTGGAGTATAT
Organism: Scalopus aquaticus; assembly: GCA_004024925.1. NCBI lineage: Eukaryota > Metazoa > Chordata > Mammalia > Eulipotyphla > Talpidae > Scalopus > Scalopus aquaticus. Next base: position 6,863 of record PVIJ01015462.1, read on the forward strand.
TGATTTCCATCTGGTATACCATCTTTAAATATTCCTGTTCCCCCAATAACATGGTATCCAATATTCATAAGATCTGTAAAATTAAGACTTGCACGCTGGTACCAATTTCCTCTCTTGCGTTACTAAAACCTATCTTAACAACAAAATGGTATCAAAGTTTATCTTGTGACATGTCATATACCCAATAGAATCACCTTGGTCTGCTTTGAATGCTCCTGAATTCTAAGAACTAATGTCAGGGTGGACTCATCTGATATGGAAATATGCCTTTAATGTTTCTTAAAAGAACTCTACAACTCCAGAATTCACATAGAAAATAAAAGGTTGAATTGAACAACAATATATATTCCACATCATTTATCATCAAGGAAGTAAAAACCAAAACACCAATGAGATCCCTCTATTCACTTGTAAGACTGACCAAAACCCAGAATGCTAACAACAAATGTTGGTGAGGATGTAGAGCATTAGGAACCAGCATTTTGCTGGTTGGAGTGCAAAATGACGTTGTCACTCTGGAAGATTTTTTTTTTTGTTACAAAACTAAACAAACTCTTAACATATGATATGAAAATCACACTACTTGGTAATTACGCAAAGGAGTTTAAAACTTATGTCTACACTAAAACCTGTAGGTGCTTATAGCAATTGTACTCATAATTGCCAAAGCCTGGAAGCAACCAAAATGTTCTCAGTTGTGAATGGACAAGTAAACTGTGGTATATCCACACAGTGGAATATTATTCAGTGCTAAAAAATGAGATACCAAAACATGAAAAAAATATGAAAGCACTTGAATGCATTTTACTAAGTGAAGAAAATCAATCTGAAAAGACTCCATATGCATGATTCCAACTCTGACATTATGGAAAAGGTAATACAATGGAGATAACACAAATATCAGAGGTTGCCATGGATTAGGGGAGAGGAATGATTAGGTGGAACACTAAGGATTTTAAGGGCAGCTATTAAAATATGCTATAATATTATAACAATGAACACATTTGTTCAATTTGTTCATATTCATAGATGTACAAGATTGTACTCTGAAGTAAACTATGGACTCTGGCTGCTAATCATGTGTCTACGTAGGTTCATCAATTGTTTAACAATTGTACCAATAATGGTGGAGGTTATTGCACTGATGATGGAGGTGGGGGGCAAGATGGGAAATCTGCTCCTTCCTCTCCATTTTGCTGTGAACCTAAAGTTGATCTAAAAAAAAAATCTTAAAAATACATCTTTAATTTAAATATATTTATTTAAAAAAATGAAAAATGATTGATAACATACTGTGTTTTTGTTACCGACTTTCAAGTGACCTTCAAAACTGAATATTTGAAAATATTAACCAGATATCACAGAAGGACATATTTATGGTGCAGAAATCCAGTGGTTCTCGGAGTGTGGCCCTGAGACCACCATTATCAAGATCAGCTGGGAGTTTGTTAGACTGTGGACCCTCTCAGCCCTCCCCAGGCCTTCTGAGCAGGCCCTCAGGGGATTTCAATGCACACTGAAGCCTGAGAACCACAAATCTAGTTTATTTTACCTCCGCCATCATTCAGATCTATGCTATGCTTTGGTCGACCTGGTGCTTCTTTATTAACATGTTCCACAAGAGTGGTCACTGTCCTGTACCAGGCTTTCGGGGGGCCATCTATTATGCTTGACTGTCAGCATGCTTTGAAGCTCCCCTCAATACTTCGCTAGTTTCATACTCTATGTTCTAACCCCCGAAGCCGAAATCCACACACTGAATTTCCACACCCTGAATTTTCCCACGCACTTGTCCCTAGTGAGCTGGCATGTTATCTAGGTGGCACCAACTACAAGCTTTCAGGTGAGAGCTAGAGGTGGGGGGTGGGGGGAGGCAGTATGACGTGGCAGAACAGGAAGTTGATTATCCGGCAAACACAGCAGGGTGATGTCCATTGCTCCGGAAGCTGTGGGCAGAGCTTCCGATATTTGGCTGCAGTCTTCTCAGGACCTCGGGGTAGTGCTGGTGTTTTCACTGTAGTCTCATTAGGTGGTTGGCACTGCTCCTGGTTGCTTTGTTCCAGACTGAGTAGCACCAAACCATGATCCTTGCCTTCCTGGAAATTCTGTGAATGCCCCAATTTCTTTTAGTACGAATTTGCAGTTGAATCTTGCTAGAGTAGATTCTGGTGTTCCCAATGAACAATCCTGACTGAAAATAATATTTCTTATTAATCACTGACAATCTCACTGCCTTTGACTATAATTGATCGGTGTGTTTTCTAGTTGACATCAGTTGTATGTTTAAAGGCTGAGTGCTTGTCTCCTTCATAACACAGTGTAGATGTCACAGACACACTGTCAGTGACTACTGGTAACTGTGACCACGGAATAGCTTCTTTGTACTGGAATGTGCCGAATTTCTGCTCCTCCTTGAGTACCTCCATTTGTTTCTCGGCCCTGTTTATTGTCCTCGCTTCAGTTCCCTCAGAATTGTCCTTGAGTGGTACTTTGCTGGTGGGATGATTTTATGGTTTCTGGCTCCGTGTCAGGAACAGCTTCCAAAACGGTCCTGCCCTTGCCTGCGATGGCCTGAAGTCCATGCTTCCTGGATGACTTTCTACAAATCCAAATGGCTCAATCCTCCTCCATTCTTGCCTGAAGCTACTGGGATTTTATTATTTAATCATTTTATATCCATTCTGTGGCACTGTGCCGTTCCAGGATTGAACATTCTCTATTGAATAACTGGAAAGAAAGGGCATTTGGTACAATGTATTGTGAAACAAGTTTTAGAATTGTTAAATTTTGGAAAGTAAAAAAGAACTGATTTGTCACTTCTTTATTCCTAATTTGAGAACATGAGGGAGAAAATAAACAAGCATCAAGAAATAGGAGATTAGAGAGGACAAAATCAAGGGGATCTGACATCTTACTAATCAAGAAAGATAAGAATTCAATGATTTAATACAAGAGCCATTTCACTAGAGTGTTGGAAGATAAGTTTATTTCAAAGGCTTAAGGCATGGGTGGGTAAAAATAAAGGCTGTGGATCTAGAACACCACACGCCTTATCAGGGGGATTATATTATTCCATATTTTCCAGCAGAGGGAATACAAACACAAAATTCTAAATCTTATGCCCAAGTTCACGCCACTACCAGCAGTGGAGACTGACTTTGAAAGTGGGTCTTGACAACCTCATTCCCTTGTTTCATTAGAGAGAGAGACAACTGGTGGAGTCCCAGGGTGATGTGAGCTACCAAGACAGGCATTTTCCTGAAGGAAGGATTTGCTGGGAACACCGGAAATGACTCCATGAGAGGGGCAGGTGCAGAGGGCATTTCACCGGAAGTTGAAGTTTATGTCTGCCAACTTCCTTTTTATTGATGATGAAGAACACACAACTCTATAGCAAGATGAGTATTGGGCAGGGAGGGTCAACTAGAGAACATTTGCCAAAGGAATAGCTGCTTGAATGTAAGTGGAATAAACAGTAATTTTCATTGTATTTTTTATGATTTCACTGTGCAAGAAACCTGAAAAAAAAAATCATTGCAAAGTGACCATATGGTGGTATTACTCTACATAAAAAGTAAGAAAAATGAGGACTTTTAAAATTCAGGCTAGCTCAGAATAACACAGACTAGATGGATCACCTAATTCTGAGCTACATTATGTAAATTTGATTTTTTAAATCTCATATAACAAAAATCAGGTTTGGAAGAACACAGAACAAGTATCAGAATTACATTATACCTTCATATTGTAAGAGGTAAATCCAAGCAACTATAGAGAAATTTAGCTTTAGTATTAATCAGTGTAACTCCATGAAACTGAGAGGAATGTTGGCATCAGATGACTCAGCTGCTGCACTCATCAGGGAAAACCTTTTCAGTGAATGACTTGCCAAAAACTATATAGCTCACTGATGAAGACCAAACTTTGGGGTACCATCATCTTCTCCCTTTTTCAAGTGTTCAAAAGAAATGTTAGAGTCCATATTCTTTTTAAAATCAGTATTCTTTTTTTGTGTCCCTTCTCTTATGCCAGTTGATCTTCTGTAATAGATCTATAAACTGTGACTTGGTCCCAAGGGGTAAGCAAAGGGGACTCAGGTCTACAGAAAGTATGTTTTGTGCAAGGTCATTGCTAAGTACCTGGTAAGGACTTTCCCAAACGTAACTTCTTTCAGTATTGACTGATGGCTCAAGTAGACAGTTGAGAAAACTTCGTCTGAGAGAGACTGAATAACTCTGGGAGCTCATGTATGGTTATTTTCTTTCTGTTGCACTATGAAATAGTATGATGGTTACATCTTTTAAAAATATCTGTGTTTTCATTTTTTACCCATGAGACGTTCCATGGTTTTTACTTTAATGTAATGTCATCGTGGTTCTGGAAAGTTGAATCTTTTGTGAGCCGGAACACAGAGCACTTAGAAGGTAACTGCTCCAAGGAGATTAGGCTCAGGTGCTCTTGCACTTCAGCACTTCTGCCCGGAAGGGACAGTGAAAGCAGAACCTCTGGGGAGGAGGCGTACGACGAGGGGCCGCCATGTCACTACAGCCTGTTGGGCTGAGTCCACTCCCACCTGAAGGGGGTCTCAGCCTTCACTCTTCTCTCATACACTTGCCAGCTGATTTAGGTGTCCTAAGGGAGTGTCACCCTGGCATAGCTTCACTCACAGGTGTAAACTCTGTTGGCAAAGCCGTTTATCAGATTTTTTTGCAGAAGATGTAGGGAAATCTCAACTCACATTGAAGGATTTCAACATATTCAGGCAGTCCAAACTAAAAAACGTTTGGACCCACAAACTTTTCAATAGCAAAAGCAGCCCTCTTCTAGACTGGAATTTACTTTTTCTTTTCTTTTTTTTTTTAAATATTTATTTTTGCATGCAAGCTGTGGTGCAGGCCAGAGGTGTGGGGCAGTGAGAGGGTTCATCCAGAGACAGAGTGGGGAGCAGAACAGGCAGATTGACCAAAATACACTGCTGAGGGGAGCACTGGGCGAGGCAGAAAGGGTCTGCTGCGCCATGTGGGAATCTCCCAGGCCGGGCATCAAACTGGCGGCACAGCCGCCAACAGCTCCACAGTGCAGCACTAACCCATTGTGCCACCTGGGAGGCCCTAGACTGGAATTTTCAAGCTATGGAAACAACTGGGCCCCATTCAGCCACTCCAGGACAATATAATTTCTCTTAGAAAAAGGCAAGCAAGTTCACTTTTTAAAAAAAGATTTATTTATTTATGCATACAAGAGCTGGGGTGTAGGCCAGAAGTGGGAGGGGTGAGAGGACTCACCAGAGAGAGTGTGGAGCAGAACAGGTGGATCTACTGAAATACACTGCTGAGGGGAGCAGCGGGCAAGGCAGGAGAGGTCTGCTGTGCCATGTGGGAAGCTCCCTGGCTAGGGACTGAACTAGTGCTGCCGATAGCTTTATAGTGCTGAGACTTAACCCCTTGTGCCACTAGGGAGGCCCAGAAATTCCCTTTCTAAACATGAAATGTCCCAAACCTCATCATCCTCTGGATCTAATTTCAGGTCCAGAATCTCTACTAACCATTCTTTCTCATCGTGTTCAGTTATTAACACTCAGAAATTAGATATTCTGAAACATAAAAGTAATTTGAATTTTAACTACCCTATAAATACCCTACATGTAATAATTGCGGAAGAGAGTGGGGAGGGTATTAGCTAATACAATATATGCCTTTGTGACACAGCAAAGAAATGATTAAATATATAAGCAGCAAGTAGCATTCTTATTTCCAAAGGGTTGGTCAAAAAATCATGGTGTTTATCTATACTTCAATGCTCTCACCAACCACTCTACATTTCCACTTCCTGGACTCATCATGCCATAGTGTCCTGCCTATCCAAGGTTGCTGTAGTTATCTATTAATTGTTAGCACTGAACATAGCAAAACTGAGAGGTGACCTTGATTTCAAGGCATATTCCCTCTATCGCCACTGTGGAATAGCTACCTTGTTACCTTGCCATGGCTTTCCAGAATAGCCATAGACACCATAAGCTAGGGAAGAAAGTGGAGCAAATATCGAAGGCACCAGTATTATAGCTTGGACCAGCTAAGAAGCAACCCCCCACCACCGTCCTCCACCCTGCCAACCCTTTCTCTTTGCTTATCCATAAATAGGTCTTACTAACACCTTGAGTAGTTGACCCAAATGGTGATATGTTTCTCCAAGATGCACTGTGACCCAGAAAGATTCATGCAGTGCTAAAGTGGTAAGAATTACAAGCACTTGCATTTTGTCTTTAACTTTGCAGGGCTAATCTTGACAGAGCCTTGAAATTTCAGGTTTTATGAACTCTAGGTCAAGATGGTATATTGGAGCGGATCAGAATAAGATTCTGCAGACTGTTGAGGAGACCAGTCCCTGAAGACTCAATTACGGCACAACCAGTGAGGCAACACCAATTTCTACAGGAGCAAAATTGCTACCAAATTGACAAAAGAAACATGTTGTTTCCTCACTCGGGGCATCAGTCTACTAACAAGTAGATGGAAACCGATCATCAGTTTTAGTTATCATGTTTTTCTATTTCCAAAACTGATTTGTTTTTTCCAGAGAAGATTAACACAGCGCAAAAGAGCTCCAAGAAACATTTATATTAGAACAATTCCTGCAATCTTATTGGGATATGTAAGAGTGATTTCTCGTAATCTCTATTTTCTATTCAAATTCTGTATCTTGTGTATATCTTCTTTAAGTAGTGCATTCTCCTGATAATTTTGTTATCCATAAATAACAATCATGATTGCAATAGCAAGCTTTCTGCCACTATAAACCACAGTTGATTGAATCAATAGTTTTATATGCAATGAAAGTACATATTTTAAATATTAAGCTGGCTAATCTGATTTCCAAAGATAGTTTTCAAATAAATCTGTCATGTCATTCAAAATTGGCTGTGATTTATTATTCAATGTATTCAAATCTAATTTAAAAACTGCTAAACCGATATAAAAGTTTGTCACTTGGCAATATTAAAACATCAGGAATAATCAATAATACAATCGTCAGATTGAGATGTAGTTATAATTGACAATTCAATCACAAAATGATATATATAACCTAATTTACATTGTTGAGTATGCGAGACTGAATGATTAGACCTACCTAATCCAAAATCCATTCCATTCATCAGTGTGAAAAAAAGTCACTCATACCGTTAGTTTAAATTAATGAATCAATGTAGTTAAAAGTTACTGAGGCTCATCTAGGGTAAAATTAGGATATTCTGTTTCCATGAAACTTTCTGGATGTTTTTATCAAGTGAGTCAGCACTTCAAGTCCTATAATGAAATACAGATCATTTTATACTTCAGACCCACACTATAGACTCCTGGTAGATGCTTAGTGGATATTAATTGAAATAATGACCAATAAATGTACCTCTTTTTCCGATATTCTAAAGAGAAAAGAAATTTCACAGAGTATCCAATAACACTTGGCTCTATTTTTTATGGCTATCAAAGTAAATATTTGCCAAAATAGTTAGAAAACTTTTCCATAGATATAAGGATTACTCTTTAGGAAAACACATGTTTCTCTAATATATTCATTTACTGTTCGACATCACTAAATACAGCGAATCTCATGGGTGTATGTGCAAATGAAAATTATTAAGACTTAGTTTGAAGATTAAATTTAAACTTAATATTAAAGTATTCCTATTTCTCTTCCTATTTTAATTTTCTATGTAAATGATGGATAGAAGAACACTCTGCCAGGAAAATTAAAGCTGTAAACTGTGTTATAATTAGAGACAGACAAGGTAGACATTTAATCTAGGGAGAGCAGCTGACTGTGCCCAGATGCCATCCCTAGTTCTCATCTTTTTAGATCCCGGGAGCCAATCTACCAGAAGACAGAATTCAGGAAATTGAACACCACTCTTTCAGAAAACTTTTCCTTAAGAGACATATACACTCACATATTTGACAACTGAAATGTACTGGACCTCAATCATTTCCTCAGGAATAGTTATGTAAATTTAATATATGAAAAGGCCAGCTGCTTAACACATTTTAAAACACTAGTTTATTAGCATCTTGATAAATAGTGACATTAAGTATACATTTTTAAATGCTTCAGAATCTATAACTTCATCTCTTTTGCACAAAATAGGGGAGAGAGAAAAAGAGGGCTGGGCTGAAGAAAAAGAGAGAGACAGAGATTGTTGCATATGAATCTTTCTTCCTGTTGGTGTCCATGAGGGATTTATCCTCCTTATAGCTCCACAGCTTGAGACATTATGGAAAGAACAAGTGATGGAGCAGCCTGATAAGTAATTAAACAAAAGGTCCAAGTTAACTGGGGCAAGGCCTCCCACTCTCCTTCACCGTGAATTGCCAGGAAGTTACCGCTGATGTAAACGGATTCACACACCAAGAGTACTAAATCTGCCTCTTACCATGTGCTTTTGGTCTCCCAGACAACCACATTAGGTTCCACAAAGTTCCTGGTTTCAGTAAGGTACCTTTTCCTCAAGAATTTTGTATTTTAGGGCCTCCCTGGTGGCGCAACAGGTTAAATCTCAGCACTATGAAGCTATTGCAGCCACTGTAGCACGAGTTCGATCCCCGGCCAGGGAGCTGACCCACATGGCGCAGCAGACCTCTCCTGTCTCCCCGCTGCTCCCCTCAGCAGTGTATTTCAGTTGATTCGCCTGTTCTGCTCCCCACTCTGTCTCTGGTGAGTCCTTTCATTCCCCCCCCACCCGGCTCACCCACACACCTCTGGCCTATACCCCAGCTCTTGTAGGCATAAACAAATAAATCTTAAAAAAAAAAATTGTATTTTAAATGACATGCTACTTATTAATATATTTCACAAAACTGAACACTTATTTTATCCCAGAAGACAATTCTTCCTCTAAAATTACTTTCTTCAATTAAGGACAATGACCTTTTGCTTTCTTGTTTTCGTCAAAATCCTAGGCTTTTGATTGTTGCATTGAGGCTGACCCTTGACCACAGAGGGCTGGTGCTAGCTCTTCATCTGTGTGTTGGGCCTCCTAGAAGTCCCCGTCCAGTGAGTTCTTTCCCTGGGCAACACTGAACTCCATCTTGAGCCAGAGAGAAATATCTCTAACACTAATAGGATTTAAGTCATTCAGAGTCTGACATCTTGGTCCAAAGAAGTGGTCCTCAAAGCGTGTTTCTGAGAGAAGCAGCATCAGCATCATCTGAGAAACTTTGACAAATACACATTATCCACCCCACCCAGGTCTCCTGATGCAGAGGCTCTGGGAAAAAGGACCAGGGACATGTGCTTTAAGAGGGCCATGGTCCAGTCTGTGTCTGAGACTCAGAACCTCTCATCCATGGGAAGAAGTCTCCATGTCTTAGCATGATGGGGAGTGGCATCATCTGTGGGAAGGCAGCATGTGAGTCAGGTGGGCACTTGGAAATGCCAACTCTTTGTCCCCCCTGGGATGACCTGGTCTAACATGCAGTCACCTGCTATGGGGAGCATATGGGGCCCGGGAAGTTGGGCCTGGGCTTTAGCAGCTCTTCAGCTATGCGCACTAACCTTTGAGTAGCAAAAGACCCTCCATGGCTCCTCAGGATCTTGCTATCTCCTCTCCCTGCTGTGTTGTACAATAAACATTTATTAAACAGATGTATGAATTAATGTCCTTTCAATAGGCCAAAAAATATCATTATTCTCTATTTCTCCCATCGTGAATGCTTGCCAAGGAATTTCATCCATGATCTAAATATTTGTGTATGAAAATTGTTGGAATTCTAACAAATTTTAAGAGATTTTATTAACTTCTAATACTTTCAGGAAGGTGTATGGCAGATACATATTCACATTTAAACAAAATATTTATGTTTAAATCTCCCTAACACTTTCTTCTTCATTGAAGCCAAGAAGGACTGTGACCCGCTGAAGAACTGATTAGCTGGGTTTTGTTTCACTAAATAGAAGTTTCTTGTTGAAAATGCCAATTCATCAGTTAAGGTAATTTTTTAGACACAGATATCCACTAAACCTTCCTTAAGCTGCTAAGTAGCACCTATGTCTTTTGTTATATTTCTGTTTTTATAACAGTCATTCGATTCATTATTAGAGGAAAAAATTACCAGCTCACAGGATAAGATTGTTGAGTTGGGACAGCAGAGTCCTTAAAAAAGAATGTAATTTTAGGAGTATGTGCTTTTATTACTTAGAAAATTAAATTATTTGCCTGACCCCTGAAAGTATGTGAGAGCTCACTTAATTCAATATTAAGTGAATAAAAAATGAAATTGAAAATAAATGAGTGAATAATTTATGCTATTCAATTTCTTTTTGGCCCCAGATAATAATTTTGGACCCTTTTCCCATTTTAGCTACACATTTCTTTGGCTGATCTGTATTCTGTCCTTAAGAATGATTTGTAATTTGGGGCTGTGTTTCCTAAATTTTTTCAGCAGTGATTTCAGTTTTTTGATGAAATTATCATTTAGTAGACTATATTACTCTGCTTATACATGCTTAAAATGACTACTACGTTCAGTGTTTATATTGACCATTTTTGCATCTTTCTTCCTCATGTTTAATACCTGGATTCAATCCCAAGACACAATGGTTAACTCAGCAAGTTGGGTCTAGAGTCTTGCCACAATACTATTACAACTTCTTGTCATTATTTGTTGCTATTTTTCTTTCTGGAACATACTCTGACATTTAAAGAACAGTAACCATGGCTTCCTTACTTTGAGAATCTCTTCTCTAACACTGTGGATAACAAATCTGCTACAGTCTTGAAGTCGTCCTACCCATGCAATAAATATTTGTTAAATCAACTCAGCTATGTGCCTTTTTGCTACCACGTCAGACATCTGCATAAACTGTATTTTGTTTCAACAGATCTGACTAAAATATATATTGCTATAGAGACAGTTTCTCCAGAATACAGAAACATCCAGTCACTTTAGGGGGGAGAAAATAAACCTCAAGATGACATTATTGATACAAAACTGCCAATGTGTTCTTCACTTTCTTCTGCTTCCAAACGGATGTGCTGGCATTATAAAGAGAGAAATAAGTACTGCTATGTAAATGAGAGGGAACTCTGTCTCCTTCCCTATTCCTTCTTTAATGTGACTCAACAAGTTGATTTGCTGAGCTCAGAAATGGATCGGTAATAAAAAAAATATTATCAACTTCACCATGATTCCAGAGTCTCATAAATCGTAATCATTAGCATGATCTCCCTTTATAATCTAATTAGTTACAAAGAATAATTCTTTTTTTATGTTTTTTTAATTTTTACTATTATTATTTATATCTTTTACATTATTGTGTATTCCCCATGGGTTACCCACCACCAAATCACCCGTGACCCATCACCATAGTCCTTTGTGCTCTTTTCTCCCCCGTTTTGAGCCCTTATCCTCTCCCCCTGCCCCGCTGAATGTCTCTCTCTTATTTGGTTCCCCTATATTCCTGCCATAAGTGAAACCATTCGATGTTTTTCTCTTTCCTTCTGGCTTATTTCGTCGAGCATGATCCCTTCTAGCTCTATCCATGTTGCTGCAAATTCCATGTGTTTATCTTTTTTGATTGCTGAATAGTATTCTTGAAGTAGACTCACCTCTGTTATCTCTCCTAGCATTACCTGGGCAAGGGTACACATGGAAATATGAACCGTTCCAGGCCTCTGTCCCGAAGCACATGTACCTTGACCTGAATCCCAGGTTATCAGAGGACCTGAATTCTCTTTCATTTGCTCCTACTCTTTTTTTTTTTTTTTTAAA
>PVIJ01015462.1:18724-36534 GCA_004024925.1 Scalopus aquaticus
GGCGAGAGGGTTCACCAGAGACAGAGCGGGTAGCAGAACAGGCAGATCAGAAATACACTGCTAAGGGGAGCAGCGGGCAAGGCAGAAGAGGTCTGCCACGCCATGCGGGATTCTCCCTGGCCGGGCGTCGAACTCGCATCGCCGCTGCCGACAGCTCCACAGCGCAGCGCTTAACCGCTGCGCCACCAGGGAGGCCCCTCATTTGCTCCTACTCTTACCCCCAATGTCTACCTGTGACTTTTACTGATTTTCCTTAATCCTTAACAATTGTGTAGCAGAAAAGTCTATTGCTGTCTTCCTCCTGAAGTTTTCCATTTTCACAATCTCTTTTTCATCTTAACATTGCAAGAGCAGCCTTTGGAAGGAGTCATACTAGCTTAGGATCTTTGAATACTGCAAAGATGGCAGAATCAGGAACTGGAACAGTGATCATTTCCCCAGTACAAAGTAAAGACTTAGTTTATAGTGTTACTAAGTCCTTTTCTGCTCTAACATTTTAGGAGCAAGCCAAAGTTCTAGGGCTACTGTTGGACATAGTACATGAGAGAAGCTTCCAGATCCAGTTGTCTTCCAGGAGGAAGAAATTCAAAGCCTCACCAAGAGCCACATTTTTAACAATACTGACCAGTAAGTAAGTAACATTCTACAAACCACCCACCCTAAGAGTCACCCCATTTTCATAACATGTCTCTGCTGGCAGGACTTCACCACCTGTGGCTGATATAAGCTATGCAGAAGCATCAAGGAGCCGGTCAGCTTGGTTTTAAGCACAGCACAGTGCCCACTGGGGCACAGCAGACTAGCCAGCAAATTCAGAACAATATTTTCTTATCTTTTTTTTTTAAAGATTTATATATTTATTTATGCATACAAGAGCTGGGGTACAGGGCAGAGGTGTGCGGGGTGAGAGGATTCACTAGAGACAGAGTGGGGAGCAGAACAGGCAGATGGACTGAAATACACTGCTGAGGGGAGCAGCGGGCGAGGCAGGAGAGGTCTGCTGTGCCATGTGGGAATCTCCCTGGCTGGGGATTGAACTCTTGCTACAGTGGCTGCACATAGCTTCATAGGCTGAGACCCAACCCCTTGTGCCACCAGGGAGGCCCTCAGAACACGATTTTCATGAGAGCACTGGCTACGGGGGTTCCCATACAAAATGATTCTGTGAAGTCCATTTAGAATGATTCATGATAGAGTTACTGAATTAGTTGCTACTGTAAGTAAAAAAGCCAAACTCTACAAACAGAAGCAAGCTAAAATGGTAATTTCCAAGAAGTAGGTGTGGAGAAATGGGACAGATGCTGTTTTCAGGTACAAACTTGTAATGAATAGTAAATAAGACCTAAAGATCTAATGCACAGCAGAGTGAACATATGCAGTGATATTGTATTATAATCATCAAACTTGCTAAGATTTTAGATCTTGATGATTTCAACCTCTAAAAAGAAAAGATGATTATGGAATGTGTAGAGGTGCTAATTAACACTACAATGTAATCATAATATATAACTATATCAAGTTACTATGTACACCTTCAATTGATGTAGTTAAATGCCAGATATATTTCAAATAAAAAAAAATATAAAATATTTCAATCAATAAAAAGACACAAAAGAACAGTGTTATAGAATGATAAAGAAGAAAACCAGTACATGGGGGTCAGAGTTGGGAATAAATCTAAGTCCCATATCTTTATGATACTGTGAATAAAATTCCATTTTCTTAAGGGCTCATAAAACACTTTCTGTACTTCTGTATTTTTACATATGAAACTACTTTTAAAAATCCTTTTCTAACAACAGAACTCAAAATATTATAGGAGTTTAATTTTATTTTTGTAGGTAAAATACAACATTGGCATGAGTCACATTTTTGTAAACTTAGTTTCATATTTTCCTTTTTCAGTTTCTTATCTGTGCAAAGTTTAGAGAGGAATAGTTATATATTGCCCACCAAATAGTGGAATTATGCAGAAGCACTATAAAAAAAGGACCTAGGTACACAAAGCTCTTCCTTTTAGCTTCCAAATAATTTAAAGCAGTATTGTTTAATTTTAAATAGAAAATATATATAATTATAGTTTTCTTCAAGGGTCTCTGAATAGCATTTGGCTTATTTCAAATTTACTAGGCTATTTAATTCCACTAATAGCCAAAACTCCTTAGATCTTCTCAAGGGCAAACAACATAACTAATTAAATTAACAATATAAAGGTCACATGATTTAGTTAGGTTACAGATTAACAAGTCTTTTAAATAGAAAAAATATATATCTGTAGAAAATGAGGAAATTATATGTTTTTGCCTTTGTTGCAGACTTTTGATTATATAATTCAAAAGGGTTTTAAAATTTTAAACAGCAATTAAAAAGCTGGAATGAAATATTTGAAGCTTTTGAACTATACTGGGTTTCATGTTTTAAAAAATAATACATACTTAATAGCAAAAATGGGTTCAAATTAAATGCACATTGAATAATACTATTCATTGCACAAGTATGAAAAGCAAAGATAATGGCATCTGGATGGAATAATAAAAATTAACTAAATGAAATGACCATTTGGACCCATTTTTAAATCCCCTAAGACTTGCTATTTAAATTATACAATTAAGTTTTTAATTCCTGATTTTACATAACTGTAACACAGAAGAACAGTTCAAAGCTAGGAGAAAGATTATATCTCCAGTTCAAGAAGTATATTGCTTCTCACAAGTCCTATAAGGTCCGTAACCAGCAGCACAGTTCTGAAACAAATGGTTCCCTGTTAATTTAAAGTTCTTGTCACTGTAGCTGTTCTTTGCTCTTCCACAAAAAAAAAAAAAAAATAAGAGTTTCATATGTCCGTCAAAAGGAGAATATAAGCAAGAGATAATGAAGAACAATTTCAAAAAGTAGAATTTGCACGTGACTCACTGACCCCACCAAGGCGAGACCCTCATCAACACATGCTCCAAATCAACAGCAAGATGGCGTCTCACACAGGGGAATGAGGTTCTGGTTGTGGTTCTAATGATAACTTACTGCAGGGGAAATCAACTTCCTTTCCTCAAGTTTAGAAAACCTTGATGGTTTTTTTTATTGCGACAGGAACTTTGTTGCTGCTTTGCGGCAGGCACGCAAGGAAGGACAAAACAGTTGTGGACCGGGTGTGTAAGGCAAGACTCTGCTGCTTGAGCAGAAGTTCTTGTGCCATTTTTTGAAAGCACACAGGCTAGTAAAGCTGACATGTGACAATTGTATGAGGAATAAAGTCCAGAGGGTGGGATAGAAATGGAGGGACAAAGTTTTACAAGGGATAGGGAAAGGGACATCATGACCATACTTCAAGAGACATTTGCATCAGGGAAGTATTTGTCTTGTTATCACAAGACTACCACGGAGACAGTCACGTAATCAGGTCAACAGCGGCCTGCCGTGTGATACGAGCTATTCTCCACAGGTCGTCAACAGGAATGCTCTGCTGTGATTTGAAGATAGCAAATAGGTCACAGTTGCCCATGCGTGGCCAGCTCATAGGAACCCACAGTCTTTCTGCAAATAGCAAAAATGCTGACTTTAAATGACTTCCTGGATAATATTAAAATTGCTTTTTGCTTTTTCACAAGTCAGAAAGATAAATGATGGAGTGTTCACCACCAGATCTAAGGAAGTACACACATATTGGAAGAGGTCATGGTATTTTCCCAGCAAAAACTTTAGAATTACATAAAGATTATAGGGCTTCTCTGGAGGCACAGAGCTTAAGTCTCAGCACTGTGAAGCTATCGGCAGCCACTGCAGCCTGAGTTCAATCCCCGGCCAGAGAGCTTCCTACATGGCGCAGCAGACCTCTCATGTCTCACCCGCTGCTCCCCTCAGCAGTGTATTTCAGAAGATCTGCCTGTTCTGCTCCACACTCTGTCTCTGGTGAATCCTCTCACTCCCATACCTCTGGCCTATACTCCAGTTCTTGTATACATAAGCAAATCAAATAAATCTAAAAAAAAAATTAAAAAGAATTATATAAAGGTTATAAATGGAATTGAGGAATAAAAGATTAAAAAATTTTAAAGGGATAATATCATTTGTCTGAGATAGTAAACCACTGAAGATCTCCTTGTTAGCTGAGATCATTTAATGTTTCATTAAAGTATATGATGCAAAGTTCAATTAATTACAGAGAGTCTGGCTTCTTCCTGCTTTTCACAGCACATTGTTTAGATGTCAACTACAGGATATTTTCCGTAACTATTGTTCTATGCTCTCTCTCTCCTTTCATATTATTATGCAAATTTTCTATTGCAATTCAGTTCTAAATTATATACACTTTAGTCCGAACAGTTCAATGAAACTTTTCTCCTGTACTAGAACATAAACTCAATAGGAACTAGGTCCACTTGTCTCCTTTGACCATGGATTACACAAAAGCTTATCACTGAATTTAACACATGATGGAAACTCTATTAGCACTTGTTGAATAAATGAATGAATACACATGAAAATGTGTTTGGGCAAATGAGTTTACATTTTGATCTTTTAAAGTGGCTGTTAAGAATATAATGACAATTGATAGTGTTATTCCAGAACTTACCCTGTGATCACATGTGAAAATTACGAAAATATATGCCTTTCATTTTCTGTAACTATGACTTTTTTATATCAAAAAATAATGAAATCATGATATATAAATAAATTGAATGTATATTCTTGCCTTCAGCTAGCATGGCCTTAACAGGAATCTAAGACCAGACACATAATTTTACAGAGGTAATATTGCAATACAGCATTATAAAATTATAAAAGCTTTAAGTGTTCATCAAGAAGAATCATATATATATATACATGCTGAAATATTCACCTCTTTTTCTAGAGAATCCTGCCAATCAAGCTGTGATGGTATAAAATATCTGTATGGGACTAAATGTCTTGTTTGTAACAAGAAAGTAAAGTGAAATGATAGCATACGGGTTCTGAAACTAGGTCATTAAAGGAATGAAACTTCCACCTTGCTCCTCTCATTCTAGAATCACAAAATCTAGGAAGCACCTGCTGCCATGTTATGAAGACAATTAAGCCACATCGTTCATGGAAAGAAGAACTGAGCCCTGTCATCACCAGCTGGTGACAGACGTGTAAAAGCCAACAGTCACGTCAGTGAGACTTCTCGAAAGCAGAACTTCCAGCCCCATCCAAGCCCTCAGAAGACTGTCACTGTCACTAACTGTAATATGTTGTTTTGTTTTTATTTTTAATGCTGTTTTGACTCAGATTTGTAGTCCAGGCTAGTGGCTATTCAGTTCCACTCAGTGGTAGCTGCCTATACCATATTCCAACTACCTCCCTTATTGGTTCTCTTACTCCAGGTCACTAAGACCCCCTCCCTATTGACCCCAGGGCCAGATGCCAGACATCAGAGAGCGTCCCTATGCCCAGAACACACTGAAATCATTCTTATTTAAAAAAAAAAAAAGTGAAGTGACACTAGTTTACAAAACTATATAGGTTTCAGGTGTGCAGAACTGTATTTTGGCATCTGTAGATGCTACATTATGGTCTCCAATAAAAGTCTACTTTCCACCCAACACCATACAATTTTCCACCTTTCACCCTTTCTTCTCTAGTAACCACAGTCTGATGTTAGAATCTAAGGGCTTAGGTATTTTTCTTCTATTTGTTCATTAGCTTTGTTTCCAAGTGATGAGTGGAAAAAATAGTGTTTTTCTTTCTTCTTTAGACTCCTTTCCCTTAGCTTAAGACCCTTAAGACCCAACTATGTTGCAGCGATGGCAAGAGTTCATCATTTTTCATAGCTGAGTACTTTTTCACTGTATGTATTTGCCACATCGCCTTTATCCACTTCTCTGCCAGTGAGTATTTATGATGTTTCCATGTCTTGGTCATCGTGAATAGTGGCACAATGACCTCAGAATTCTTTCCAGTTTCCCTCTCCTGACCTAAATCTGGCTTGCATCTTTTCCAAGGTCATGTAAAAACACAGATATCTTGAGCACAGCCTCCTGAGAGAGGCTAGCCATAACCACCCTATTAGCACCTCACAATTGTGATAGTTGTGTAAGAAAAGAAACAGTTCTTTTCAGCTGCCAAGTTGGGGATAATTTGTTATGCAGCAATATATAATTAATATCCAAGCTAACATTCTTCAAAATTGGCATGCTATTTGGGCTTCTCTCCTCTGTAAAATTGGATTCCATTTATATAAAGGCTAATTTTCTCACTGATATTTGAGATCAATATATAATTGAGATTTCAAATATAATTACATATACAACATGTGTAATATATAATAATCTATAATATATATCATATACCTCTGCTATAGATATATAGATAATACATTTTACATATGTAATAGATAATAAAAGATTATATATGAAAATTTATATGTGTATGTATTTCTCCAAGGAGATGAAATATATTTGGCAAGAGAAGTATGCTTCTAATTCAGAGCAAACTATATAAATTACATATTTGGAAATGATTCATCCATGCATGTGTTTCAAAGACTTTTACATAATCAAAACATTTTACCATAATTGATTCCTCCACAGTTCAATCCAATGAGTTAACTGAGTGAAAAGTGCCCAAAATTCTGACTGGAACTGATGGGAATACAAAGGAAGGAAAATACACAATTTCTTGTCTCAAGGACATAGTTTAATTAGCTAGTTCTCTAACTTTACTTGGTAAACTTGATAAAAATGCAAATTCCCATGACCTGTCAAGATTCTGATTCAAAAAGGATCTCCAATGGACACAGAAATCCATGCTTTAGAAGGTTTCTGGAAGAATCGGGTAGCACCAATGTTGCTAGGTTACTTCTTGAAAAACTGCTTTATTTCAAGAAGCATTTAGCATTGCCCTTTAAGAGTTCTTCTTTTTGAACATCAGAAGAAGCAAATATAAAATATATGTCATTAGACTTGCTGAAAGATAAGTCACATGTTTCTATTCTACCATCAACACAGGGTCAAGGTCATAAATCTGCATAAGAAACCTGTTTTCAGGTGTAATTGTTGATATATCACTGTCACTCAGTGAACAAATACATTTAATTCATTAGACCTAAGATTCTTCACTGGCAAAATGCTTAGATGTTTTCTGGAAGTATTCTCAGTCTTTAGAATTAGACATATTCAGAAAGCAATGTGCTAGACACCAGTGTACTATTTTTGCCATATTATCCCGAGAAACGGTATTTTCTATCCTGAATTTCTCTTCCTTGGTTTTCAGTACACAAGACTGGGTCTATCACCCACATCATCCACATGATGGCTTAAGAGAATCAAATGAGACAAAGTATGAAAAACTGCTCTTTATCTGGAAAGAACTCACATGACAAACCCCAAAACTCTGTCCTATGGAATCTCCCTGCCTCCTCTTATTGAAACCTCGCTACTCCCCGAAGTACTTGTAATACTGCAACACAGTTTTGACAGATGCCAACATCTCTAGTCAGAAAAGTCATGTAGTGTCTCAAGGTGGTCTATCAACTTGCAGTATAGCTCGTGTGCTGGGATTCAAACTCAAGACTGTCCCACAATAAAGGCTAGGTGTGTAACCCACAGCCACAAGTCTATGAAAGCAATACATGGTATGATGGCCAGAAGTAAAACCATTCAGGGAGAGAGCATTCTTTCTTTTTCTACTCCAATATTCCCTAAACTCCTCCAGTGACAATAATCACTTAACATACCCACTAATGTTAGAGGAACAGGAAGAAGCAACCTCTACCCCAGTCAAGGTAGAGCTTCTTAGGCACCACCCTTTGGCCCCCGGAACCCTGAACCCAGGATGCTGAGAGCTCCAGCCAGAGGAGAGTCGCCATGTTGATGTAAAACTCAAACACAGCCATGGTGGGCCTCTTTTATTGGACTGGTTTCTGACAGCTCACTGGGCACTGTCTGGGCTTGGACAGGCAGGATCTAGCCAATACATTTTATTTTCCTTTCTGTCAGCTCTTCCTTTTTTTCACCCTTTAGGTAAATAAATCCTTTCATTTTTAGTTCCCTCTGCATGACCTGGCACATCTCCCATAGTTCTCCATGTGTGCCCTGTTTCACTAAGAACACTGAATTCCTGTTTTTTTTTTTCTAAGATTTATTTATGCATACAAGCTGGGGTACAGGCCAGAGGCGTGGGGCGGCGAGAGGGTTCACCAGAGACAGAGTGGGGAGCAGAACAGGCAGATTGACGGAAATACACTGCTGAGGGGAGCAGCGGGCGAGGCAGGAGAGGTCTGCCGCACCATGTGGGAATCTCCCCAGCCCGTGTCGAACTCGTGAAAATTGCGTCGCGGCTGCGGACAGCTCCACAGTGCAGCACTTAACCGCTGCGCCACCAGGGAGGCCCTGAATTTCTGGTTTTGATCCAGTCCCTCCATCTGCTTTTCTAGCACAGGGAATCTAGCCCAGGTGATTCTTATCATCAAGGGCTTTTGGAAAGCATGAGTCAATCCACTTCTATTTATTATGTTTTATGTGCTTACCAGTGAGTAAGGTGATTTGAAGGTATCCTGTAACACAAAGAGCTTGTCCATGATGTGGCATATGCCAACAACATGGCCCTGTTCTCTCATACGGAGCTTCTCAATGGCCTGCTCAGTGGGAAAATGGGCCAGTCTAACCCCCAAAGATAACTAGATAAACCAGCCAACAATACCTGAATTACTATAAGCATTATTTTTAAATTCCCTTAATGTCCATGGAAAGTTGTTGGCTAGCTATGCTAGAAACTGGCCAGCAAGTATGGATTCAGGGTCCTTTCTGCATAGTCAGCCATCTTGTTTTAGGTCTGACTGGATTCCAGACATTACAACAGAAGAGCATGCTCTGAAAATATTCTAAGATCCTAGAGGTCTCTTAAAATATTAAGGGTGTTATTCATTTTTGTAGCTCTTGTGTCATTCCAGATCGCTATCAACTTACATGTGCTTTTAAGAATTAGGAATAACAAGGTCGAGAGGATCTTTGAAACATATTTAAATGTCATGAAGTAAGGATTAAACACAGAGAACAATGGAAAAATCATGTATACATATTGTACCTTTTCTGTTCACCAGATTATAAGCTCCATATGACTGGGAATTTTTTTGCCAGAAGTTTTCCCAAACAGTTCCTGGCACAATGTGTTATGGAGTATTTAGTGAATATATGTTGAATAAATGAACAAAAAATATTTAACACATGGGTATAGATATAAATGAAGTTCTTCAATTATACCATTTGAATACACTTGGGCACCATCAATCTTGTCTATTCCAGATAGAGATAGACTATAGAAGTAGATCACTTAAGAAAGAGAATAGCATTTTAGTCCCCATTATTAAAATGGCATTTGAATTTCTGGACAGTATTAGGCTGATTAGGCAAAATCAGGAAATGGATTTTCAGTGTATCTAGCTTCTAAATCAAAAGCCAAAACCTTAAAGCTTATAATCTGAATCTACTTCACACACACATATTTTATTTAACTTTCACAATGTATTTTTTTGAATAAGTAATTTAAAAAAATGGTAATTTCACATAAAATTCCAGATTTCTGACTTTCCTTGCAAAATCAGACTATCTGGCTACCTAGGGCCCTAAACTCCAAATAACAACAATCAACAGACTAACTTCATAAACATCAACTAGTGAAGGTCTCCTGGTTCTAGTCAGGGTCTAGGTTGCTTTGGAGAATTACAACAGAAATTCTTTGTCACACAATGCTCAGTAAGTGTCATTATCATCATTACATAGTAGGTCAACATCATCATCAACATCATGATAATTGCTTAGCAACTCTGCATAGGCCGATGATCAAGTGCTCCTATGGAATAAATACTATTTCATATTAGTCCATCCTTGCTCCTTCCTCTACAGCGTAATCCAATAGAACTTTCTGAACAAAGGAAGAGCCCTGTATCTGTATTGCTCAATACTATAGCTATTAATCACAAGTGGATATTGAACATTAGAGTTATGAATAGTACAATTAAGGAACTTAGCTTTTATTTTATTAAATTTTAATTAAGTTCAATTGAACGAGTAACATACACTAGCATATTGGACAGCAGTATTCTAGCTTCATGCAAGAACACCTTTTTACTACCCCCCCGTTAGATTTTGTTCTCTGTATCTAGAACTAATTTAAGATCTATTATAAGTAGTTGGCAAATTTTAAAATGTTATCTCCCTAAGGATATTTTGTCAATTCTGCATGATAAAAGTGGCATTTTAAAATGTAAGACATGAAACCATAAAATACATGGAAGAAAACGTAAGCAAACACTCCAAAACATTGGCTTGAGTGATGTTTTTGGAAATGCAGCTAGCGCAACAAAAAACAAAAGCAAAAATAAACAAATGGGACTACATCAAACTAAAAATTAGCTTCTATACAGTGAAAGAAACTAACATTAAAATGAAAAGAAACCCTATAGAATGGGGATGCATATTTGCAAATTATGCACCCCAGCAGGGGCGAAGACTCACGATCTACAAAGAATACATACAACTCTACACCAATAAAAACCAAGTAGTCTAATCAAAAACTGGGCAGATGCTCTAAATAGATATTTGTTCAAAGAAGACATAAAAATGGCCAACAAGCACATGAAAAAATGTTTATCATCACGGAACTGCAAATCAGCTTCACAACGAGATCCCATCTCACCTGTCCAAATGGCCGTATCAAAAAGACCAGAAATAACAAGTGTTGGTCAGGGTGTGGAGAAAAAGGGACCCTTATTCGCTGTTGATGGAACGGTAGACTGCTTCAGCACTTATGAGAACAGTATGGAGTTTTCTCAAAATATTAAAATTGGATTAACCATATGACTCAACAATTCTACTCCTAGGCATATACCCGCAAAATACAAACACACTAACTCGAAAGGATATATATACGCTTATGTTCATGGCAGCACTATTTACAAGAGTCAAGTTATGGAAATGACCTATGTGTCCAAGGACAGAGTAGTGGATTAAGAAGATGTGCTACATATACACAGTCGAATACTATTCAGCTATAAAAAGATAAACTTTTGCTGTTCATGACATGGATGAAAGTGAAAGGGATTATGCTAAGAGAAATAAGTAAGAAGGAGAAAGACAAATACCAGATGATTTCACTTATATGTGGCATATAAAGGTATAGATTAAATTAATCGGGACAATGGGGAGTAGAGAGCAAGAAGGGAGCACAGTGGACTAGGATGAAGTATTATAGACTTTGTTGGTGGATGTAGTATGGTAACAGACATCGAAGAGGTGTTAACCTATATGTCTAAATCAGTCAGTGTTGTAAACCAACATTAATTCCCTAAAAAAAAGTCATACATTTAAAGAAAAAGTGAACTCTATGGTTCTCTCTCCATCTTGCCCATAAATCTTGGGTAGGGTCTCAAATAATATTGTGTATTTTTAGTGAGCACTTCTAACTGATTCTTATCATCAAGTACATTGTATTAATTCTACTAGGTGTAGGGAATATGAGTTAGTGTGCATCATGCAACTCATGGGCATTTTCAAACATTTGCCAACCTCCCACTGAACCTTCCACTAGCCCACCTAGCCCCAACCCCCATCAACCTCCACCATTTCAATTGCCCACCATTGAATCCATTGTGCTCTATGTGCCTCTCGGGAGCACCTGCCTCTGATGTGTCATTTTAGAATAGGCACATTTTAGGTAAGTGCCAGCTCTTTTCTCTACTGATGATTGATACCCTAAACCCACACATGTCAGCCTCTGTAGCAATGTTTGAACAGCTTGACCCTGAATTATTTTCCATCGCTGCGTGAGTCATAATGGAGCCCCAACTGTGCCGTGCAATCATCTTTTTTCTCCTGAGATTTTGACTTTGTAGTTCAAAATGGATAATTTATTTCTGCCTGATGGTAGAAGCAAGGGGATTTGGACTTACGCTGAGGAGCACCTGGTCTTAGGCCTTTCCTCAGAAAGGATGTGGTAAAGCTGACCCTCAGCAAAAGAGAATGAAGCCAGTGGTCAGCAGCAAAGAGAGAAGCCTCTTGGCCTTGGAAGGATGGAGAGAGGGACCGGGCTACCCAGTGAGGAACTCGCCCGAGGAACATGTGGCAGGAGGGATCTGGGTACGGTGAAAGGAGGTTATTAGCCCTCATGTCTCAAAGACAGTCTCTCACTGCTTTCTGTGGAATCCCCACAGAATTGCAAATTGCCCCCTCAAAGATCCAAGCAGACTTCTCTGCTAACGTCCAGTTAATCAATTTACCCCCCCAAATGTCCAAGATCTACTGTTCCCAGATTGTCTTAATTTTTCTCTTCTATGTTATTAAGTCCTATTTAAAGTCTCTCATGTGAGTAAGCAATTAGCAGGTAAAATTGTTTGGCATTTCGGGCAGGGAGGGCCGCCTAAAGAAAATCAACAGCCAACTCTATCCAAGACCCCAGGAAATACTTGCCTGAGCCGATAAAGCCCAAGGAGAGTGAAGAAACGCCAAGCTGGAAGGCAGACTCCCGCCCAACCTGCTGGAAGGGCTGATAAAACTGTACCCCAGGGCTGCAGTAGAAGGGGGAGTGACTTAGAAACTCTTGCCTGGGCTGATAAACCAACACCCAGGAAGCACGCCTGCTCAGTACACCCCAGAAACGGAAGGAGTGGGCAGCCCCCTGCACCTCACTTGAGCCTGGGGTCCTGTCTTTCCTCACAGTTGTTCTTCCTTGGACCCTGCCTACCAGAACCTCTTCCTGGATGCACTGTTGCTAAATAAACTCTGCTTTGCTTTGCCTAGACGGGGAGGGGCTTTTTTTTTTTTTTTAAGATTTATTTATTTATACATACAGCTGGGGTACAGGCTAGAGGTGTGGAGTGGTGAGAGGCTTCACCAGAGACAGAGTGGGGAGCAGAACAGGCAGATCAGAAACACACTGCTGAGGGGAACAGCGGGCGAGGCAGGAGAAGTCTGCCGCGCCATGTGGGATACTCCCCGGCTGGGCATCGAACTCGCATTGCTGCTGTCGACAGCTCCGCAGCACAGCGCTTAACCGTTGTGCCACCAGGGAGGGGCTTTGAATTCTTTCAAGGCCCTAGTCAAGAACCAAGGTGGTAACAAAACAATTAAACTAGCTGCAAAATAACTACCTCATGCCTGCGGGTCAATTCTGCAATACCAAGTCCCTGTGTTCCTGTCAGCCTCCGGATGTTTGTCACACAGCCAGAGGCAGGTCAAAGATTTACCACAAGTGTGTGGACAAGAAGAAAATGAGGAACCTTGTCCTAGAACAGCGACTCTCAAAATCTGATCTAAGTCAGACCTCTCTGCTACCTTCCAGAGCAACTGAAAGGTGTGGATTACTGGGTGTTGTGTTCAGGGATTCTTAATCTGCAGGGCTGGGGCAGATTTGAAAAAATGGCATTTTTTTTAACACTGTTCTGTCTTATTCTGGTGGCCCAAGAATTTTAACATGTCCCAGATGGAAAAATTCATAGAATAATAAAGGGGAACTGGGTGTTCCCTTATGTGTCCATTGAGTGGGAGGGCATGCGTGTAGACAGGTGTGAATTTTAACATGTGGGAGTTGATAACCCTGGAGATTCCCCTTTCTGGGTGCACATTCATTGATTTCCTGCCAGGGAGCCTGGAGGTCCTGGCCAGCCCACAGAGGGTGAGCTTCCTGGCTTTGGATGCCTTTGATCAAGGGAAAAGGAAGGACCAGAACCTGGGAAGCAGCAGAAAGCTGAGTGAACAAATCAGGCAGAAGCGCTGGTTCTGGAACTAAGTGCAGACATGATGGAAAGGCCAGAGGATAATCAGGTCTTGATTTGAATGAGAACCACCAATTTGCACACAATGGATTTTTAAAGTCAGAGGGCTCCTCAGACTCAACAGTATTGATGCTCTGGGTTGGATAATTCTTAGTTGGGGCGATCTGGGGCTCTCCCACATACTCAGCAGAATCCCTGCTTCCAGCCTTTAGTCCCCTGCACTCTGAAATCCAGCTGCCTCACCTTAAATTTCTTCAGACTTCACCAAATCCCCCAGGGCAAAAGGCCCCCAGGCTGAGGAGCTATTGGTGTGAGCCAGGAGGAGGGAGAGAGGAACCTCTCTGTCCCCCCTTGTAAGTTTCACTTTGCTTCTAATTTTCTTTCATACTAAAAGCAAAACTGTATATTCACAGATGTGGTAGCAGTAAAGCTCCCCATTTGCGAATATAAGGTTTTAGTGGACATAGGGGGAAACTTCTTTCCTCAGAATTTGGCTCTGGTATTTTTAAATTTTTATAAATCCAGTTACTGTCACCCAGGCTCCTGTACAGCTGGATAAACAAACTCAAGCAACACTCTGGGCCGCATCTTCATTAGCAACTCGGCAGGCAAAATCCCTGTCATTTCGAGATGTTTTGTATTCAAAGCAATTGCAGAAAGAGTATTTCCAGATTCCACTGCCTGCTTTAATTCTGTGCTTTTGTCTTTATTATTGGTGCGTCCTATTACTGCCGGCCAATTGGGCAATAAAATTTGCAGTTTAGGTTTGGTGTCCGCTGCTGTACAATCACAGCGGCCATATCCCCAAACTCTGGGCAGACACTAGTTCCAGCAGTGCTTGTGGATCAATATAATGCGCATCTGGTTTGGATAAGTGGATCAAGAAATGGGCATCTGAGCTCTCTCCCTGTCAAAACCTTATCAAGGAAGGGATTTGCTAGGAGAAAGAAGAGAAGTTCATTCTCAGATGCAGACGCCAGAGGTTTGTGTAAGCCCATCCTTGGAGATCTGTGTGGTCAGACACACTGAATGTAGAGCAGTTAGTGCTGGGATATTGTTGCCCCAAATATTAGAAGTCCATGAGAACAGTATCGTAGACAAATAAGACTCCGTTTTAGCTTTCTGCAGGGCAATGCAGTATTTACCTTAAGTTCTAAGGCTTTGGACTTGAATCTACTTATCTGAAGACATAAAATTTCTTGCAGAATTCTCTTTAAGATCTTGGCTGACTTCCCAGTTTTAGGGTCACTTAAATTAAGTCACCCCAAGACATAGCTCCAACTACCAATTTGGTGGTGACAAACTTCTCAGCACGATGGGAAGGAAAAGAGCTTCTGATTCTGCTTCGAACTCAGTCGCCCACTTTCCATATTGAGGTCTTCTTCCCTTCTGCCATAAAATGAGGGCAATAATTCCTGTTCTGTGTTCAGCATGCACTCAAGACAAAGTGCTGGACTCTGGACTCGGTGTTCCAGAATTAAAAAGAAAAAGAGGAAAGGGAAGGAAGTTGTGAGGGAAGTTGTCTTGGGGGGATGGAATCTAGTCCAAAAAGTATCCTCTCTGTGGTAAGTAGAATGTCTGGGAAAAGGGTTGAAAGATATTCAAATAAAGAAAACAGATTTTCATAAGTGCTTTGAAATCAACAATAAAATCTTATGTAGATTTAAGATCCTTTTATATAGCGGGGAATCCCCAGAGCTATAGACTATACTTCACTTATATTAAAATAAGCTACTGCTCTAGGATTCTGAATTTAGCAGCTGTTGGTATATGTGTCTCTTGCCACAGTCATAAAGGTTTTTAATGTTCAATCACATAACATATAGCTCCTCCCTTCTATGGTGGGATGCATTATTTATAATTAACTTACTTTGTACCGTCTTCATGTCTGGAAGGAGCAATAATTGGAGCTATCAATTTTTAGTTCACAGGAAACAAGACTCTCTTCATTTGTCATGGTGCCATTTACTTCCCACCTTTTCTGTCAATGATCTCAATTGTTTGGCTGGAGCTCCCTGCTTCAATGCACTTACAACTGTGAGAAGATGCTTGTCCACAATGAGTCAGCCTGGAAGCTCATTCGAAAGCACTGCAGTTAGCTGCAGCCCACAGCTTAGCACAGATGTGTGGGCAAAGCTGAGAGGCCACCACCCTACCTCAAGTCCTTCAACTGCAGAATGAAAACGATCATATTCACGTTAGTAAACAACCACAAAAAAAAAAAAAAACAACAAAAACCAGGTTGGATGAAGTTACAATATTCTCCTGACAAATGTTAGTGCTCATACAAATTCTCCATGATTAACTTGGTTCTAGTAACATGAGGTGTTCTGGATTCCACAAAACAAAAGAACTTGTTTGTTCTGAGAAATGGTCTGTGTGTTTATTCACTGTGTCTACTCGCACTGATTCCTAGACAGTTTCCAAAGCTCCTTTTGGCAGAATCTCTACGATTGGGCTTCTGTTTCCCCCAACTCCACTTGATCCCATAAATGAGACAAAGAAATGGGTCATCTTTTGCCATCCGGGGACCACAGAGGGAGACAATTTAGATGTTTCCGGGAACTTCTGTCTCTGGACTTCAGAGGAAGAGCTTCGGAATGAAGCTCAGTGGGCAGACACTGCTCTACGTGAGTCCAGGTAGCAAACACAGATTTCAAACACAGACCCAGAGCTTCAAAAGGACTGAGTGTCTGCTCGTGGCTAGGAGTTTTGAATATAGGAGCGAGTTAGGTGAAATATTAAGCGCAAAACAAATGATCTAAGGGCTGAACATAGCAGCACAGCATGGAGCCTTGGAGTAATCCATTCTGACTAGGGAAACCCAGAGGGTGTTTACTGAGGAATGAACACATCTGAGCTGAGACCAAAATGATGAGAAAACTTCAATAGAATTTTAACTAGGAAATGGGGTGACTGGGCAGAAAACACCTTGTGGGAATGGATGGATAAGCATGGTTAGGGTAGTGCCAGGGCAGAAGCAAGCTTGGTCATTTGGACTTGGGTGGAACTGCTAAGAAGAAAACACAGAGGAGCAGAGAGGCCACGTATCATTTCCAAGGTAAGGTCTTTGAAATTCATTAGGCTCTTGGTGATCTACTGTCTGGTAATACCAGGCAGTGATCTAAGCAACACACTCCTTTTTTAATGGACACATTATCAAAACGGGGTGGAACAGAGGAAAGTGAAAGCGTCGCCAGTCCCCAAATGCAGGCGAGGCGGGCTCGTTCTTTTGGAGATGCTTGACGTTTCACTGTAACCCCGTTATGCATACGCTCTTATTTGGGATGTTGAGGTCAGACTTTCGGGTGACTCAAGACAAGGTGTAATCTCACATGTCTGTGATAAATTCAGTTATGTCCAGTACAAGATTCTCAATGGAACTTCCACCTAAGTGAGGCACACTCTGGGCTGGGGCCGGGGGTCTTCACTGAATGCCAGTTTCCATTTCTTTAGCAAGAGCTTCCTTCTACCTGTTTTCCCCAGACCTTCCTTGATTTTTACACTGCTGGAGAAATTATTTCTCTCAATAAAACTGATCAGTCTCGGTTGTTTCCCCCTGATCTTTAACATCAGTGTCCCTGCAGCCAGTCTCATATTAGTCTGATATATTGATTTTGCTTTCCTAAATGACAGCAACCTGAGCTAGGCGGCCTCATTCCTGCCCTGCTCAGCCCTGCCTTTCCCCTTAGCTTCATACAGCCCGCCAGGCAGCCCCATCCTGTGCAGTCAGGCCCAGAACCTCCCGTCTTCCTCCCACCCCTAACGCCCACAGCGCTCCTCTCCCCATCACCCAAGGGTAAAGACCAGCAGAATTCGCCCAGCCCGGCTGTGGTTGCGGACACTCGACTCCTAAATCTCCTTAGAACTCAGCCCCTCCGGGAGCGCACCGCCACCGCCGCACCCAGGACCCGAAGCCTAGGACCCCCCAACTGCGGGATTCTAGAGGGCTCGGCCCCACTCCAGCCCCCGCACCTTCGTTCACGCCCCACCCTTCGCCCCGCGACCCCGGTGCCAACTCTTTTTCTAACCCCCCATCCGGTCCCCACGGCCCGGCGCCCGGACTCGAAGCCCCGCCCCAGCC